>JBAMIE010188947.1:0-10781 GCA_037177295.1 Kaempferia parviflora | reverse complement strand
GTCAGTGTACATCAGCCGTTGGATATGATCAAGATGGATCAGTACCTGGATCTTACCTTCGATCCAACGGTTGATGTATACTGGACTAAAAATAAATCAGAGATTATAATCCAGAGGATCTTAAATAGCTGCTACACTAATATTATTATTCTATATATTAATTTCGATCAATGGATGATGAAGATTTAAAGAAAATAAGTAATTATTTGTAAGAACAAACGTGTATTAGATGGACACTATCAGATTTAAAATTACTATATCCGAATATGATTAATTATAGTAACTAGCTAGATGATATTTTTAAGAACAAACGTGTACCTTTTTAATTTTTGTCCTTTTATTTGTAACATTGTATTATAACTGAACGTGTTTAGTTTTTATAATCTAATTAATTTTAGAAGAGATCGATTCGATCTTATAAAAAAATTTTATTGATCATCAAAGTAAATCACAAAAGTATTGTAGCTAGTCATCGACAGTAGATCTTCTTCGCCTTCATCATCCATATAAGATCGTCCAACACTAAATCAATGCTTTACTTACAAAAGCAAACTAGTAAAATTTTCCACCTATGAATACTTCTGTCTATGACCGTTCAGCTTAAGGTTTTTCTACAAAATTTAGCATCAGTACGTATCCCCCATTAGAAAATTAAATTGTGACACGTTCTTAAACTCTGATGCACCATAACCGCTGTGTCAAAGCCTCCACTTTTTACTTTTTTTTACACTTCTCAGTCATCCACTGACCCAACAGATGCGGGGTTCGCCATTGACAAAGCCCATTGGTCCTAATCCATGGGCTCATCGATCTGTTATTGCCCGCTAAGTGTTCGACGCGTGTCTGACTTCGGCGTGCTTCATCATCGCGTTTCCGACTCTTGATGCACCTGGTGGAACAGTCGAATTCGCCTATCGTCTACGGAACGAGAGCGACGTGTCGCGGCCACGATCAAGACATACTGCAGCGTGATCACTCTCGGATGGTTCAGTTGTCTTCCTGCAGAATTATATTCACGATCAACCATTCGATTCACAGTTATAGTATATTTATAATTATTTTTTTAAATAAGACTCACAATGAGATATTAGACTTTAAATTATCTACCACAGTATTTTTTAATTTATCTTAACGACTGATAAAAAAACTTATATAGGACCAGATCGATCATCTAAGCTCAATATTACCCAATGGATATGAAGATGAATATAAATATAGATATAATAAATATGATAGGTTACAACAATATTAAATTCTATCAAATTCTACCCATTGTAATACCTATCTCTATAAATCCTTATCGAAAACACTTTGTTTTTATAATTTTCATTAATTAATCAAAATGATTATTTTTTTTTAAATAGCGGTAATCTTACCACCCGAACCCTGTTCTGCGACTTTCAGTGATCAGTCCTTACCGAGCACGGCCGTTCCTTTCCGTTAAGTTATTGGAAGAGAGATCTATATAAATCAATTACGCCCACTTGACGACGTTTGCCTTATCGTTTCCTCTCTTCCCGCTTCGATCCCCTCCGGCCGCCGCTTGCATTCGCCGTTTTGGGGACTCGCTATCGGCTCGATCCACTCATTTCCGGTGGCATTTCGCAGGCAATTCAGCGAACTGGGGCAGTTGACGATTCGAGGCGGAAGATGGAGCCACCGCGAAGTTCCGGCGTCGGAATCGAGAATTCCGGTGAGTACTCGCCGGAGATCGCCGAGACGCTCCGATTCGAGGAGGAGATCCAGAGCCTGATCCACCCCAGCAGCTTCGACGGCACTGCGGCTCCAACCGGCGGAGGCTCCTTCACTGCGCTCCTCGGCCTGCCGGCCAACCAGGCCGTGGAGCTCCTCCACGACTCGGGCGCACGCGAGTCCCTTGCCTCGCGGATCCACCTAGGCGAGCACCCTGTGGATCGGTCCTTCCACCTGCCCTTGGACTGCTCCCCCATCTTCCCCTCCAACGCAACCCTTGTGGATCGCGCCGCCCGATTCTCCGTCTTCGCCGCCGAGGGATCCCCGGCGTCGAGTTCCGGAAGGCTCAAAGTTGAGCCGCAGGATTCCGATTCCCCGCCTCTAGATCCGATCCCTACCGGGCCGGCGAAAAGGAAGGACTCCGGCAGGAGTAAGGTAAGGGGGCGGCCTCGCTAGGGTTTCCTTTTGCGGTAATGTAACCTTCCGCTTTCTCCGAGAGTCCGAGGGCAGTGCGACGTTCGGCTAAGCCTTTCCTTCAAATCACAGGCAAAGATCACAGCTAAGAAGAGTAAGAACGCGGAGGAGAATACCGACGGCGATAAGCTCCCGTATGTTCACGTCCGCGCTCGCCGAGGACAAGCCACGGATAACCACAGCTTGGCGGAAAGGGTACTGCTGCTTAATTACTATCTTAATGATTCATTAATACTTAGCCTAAATTTCTAACCTTGCTTTAATTATTGTAGGCACGAAGGGAAAAAATTAATGCGCGGATGAAGCTGCTGCAAGAACTGGTCCCTGGATGCAGTAAGGTTGGTGAATTTCTCCAACATTTATTGATTGGTAGTTATAATTACTTGATTACTTAATTGACACTTCTTGTGATTTATACAAACTAGTACCTCGTTCTTGATTATAAATTTTAAAAATGTAAAAATGAATTCTGCACAAAAGTTTACTTTCTAGAAAAAAAGGTGAAAAAAAAAACAAAAAAAAAAAAGATGAGGCAGGCAGTGGGAGAGGCGGTTGCCTGGTGCTTAATGACTCGGATGTGGTTCGGCTTACCAAACAATGTGTCGGGCTCTTTTTGCAAGTAACCTTGTCTTACTTTTACTTTGGGCCCTCCTACTGGGATTCTTCTAGCTCTTGTCTGGGGTAATGATAAAAGGGTGGAAAATAGGGGAGAATCAATGGAATCAAACCAGAAAAATAGGAATTGCTGACATGTTCATTGGTTGGGTGATCGATTTATGTCAAGTTATTTCAATTGGAGAATAAAGCACAAGGACAATGGAAAGATGAAAACTTTGCTTTTTTATACCAATCGCTTTTGGGTTTTTTATCTAGTCCTTTGCCAAAATATGCCTTTCATAAGTATAAATGATTAATATTAAAAAAAAAAAAACTTAGACTCTTAATTTATTTCAGTTTGTACTCAGATGCAGCCCTAAATTACTTTTTTATTAAAAAAAATAGATAGTATTAGACATATAATTATTTTAGGATGTCTTTAAGCTAAATATAATGTGAATCTATGAAAGTCTTAATGCGTAAATCACCTGGAGGTTTGTGCCGTTTTTTGGCTATGATAGTTGATTTACAAATTGATTAGGACATGGACTTACAGTATTTAAAGCTTGAGACTCCCTAATCAAATATGTTAGACTTTTATATTGTTATATCGTGGTAATATTTTTGCAAAATTATACCATTTTGAATGTTTAGACACATTAAGCTGAACATATTAAACTTCCTATGACTATAATTTTTTAATCTTAATCCCTGCTCTGCCGCAAGTTGATTTGCAGCAGCCATGAAATTACAATGTGACCTTTAATTAGTTGTGTGTTGGAATTGTTGGAGATGGGAGTAGTTGGAGATGGGAGTATGGTGAAGGAATGGAGTAGCTATGGCAGGTGGGTCTAAATGCGGCCTTTAATTAGCTGTATGTAGTTATCTGCTCAGACCAGCAGTTAGCAAGGCAACCCTCTGGATAAGGGTAATTTAATCCAAATATCAGGCTCACTGGCTTCGAAGAAAGTTCACAGAAATTTGACTACTCCATTGTCCTTTTCGTGCCTTGAAAAAAGTTCATCCTATTGCTGGTAGATATGACTGATACAATCAGTACTCTCATTTGTCACAGACCAGTAACATCATCTTCAACAAAAGCTAGTTCAATACATTTCTCATTTTGTCACAGACCAGTAACATCATCCAACTCAAAAGCTAGTTCAATACATTTCCTTAAGCATAGATAAACCAATCCATCTTTTTCTTGGCAATCAAATTACTAATTATTTTGACCAGCAACTTCACCTTTGTTACTATAATTAAAGTTTCAAGGTACTTGAAATTGGCTCACGTCTGGTTCATGTGATCGCAGATAACAGGTACAGCGTTAGTGCTAGATGAAATCATCAACCACGTTCAGGCCCTCCAAAGGCAAGTAGAGGTGAGCAATTCTGTCAATAATGTCAGTCCAGTCACGGCGTTATCTAAAATTCTCTTAGATCAATGAAATTAACTGCCTTTTTCTTTAAGATTTTATTCCTAAGTAACATTGTCGATTTCTCCACTGCACTTCTCAGTTCCTATCAATGAGACTGGCAGCGGTCAACCCGAGGATCGACTTTAGTAGCCTTGACAGCTATTTATCGGCGGAGGTAACAACCCTTGTTGTCTGCTCAATGATACCTTTCATTGAATTCTATTCACTGCAACTCATTTGTGATACATACGTAGGCATTACGAATACACTCTTCTCTCTTTACAATAAAATACCTGCGTACTTTGTCAAGTGTGTTAAATCCTTAAAAAAAAAATACGTGCACGTCCTACATGGAAAAATGTGATCCCTTGGCCATTCATTGCAGTGTGGACCTGTAACAGTGCGAAACGGCCCAGGGGGAGTGGTCGTGGATCCCTCATTGTGGCCGACCGATGCTACTGCAGAAGCAACCAGACGGCTTCTGGTGCCGCAATTCTGGCACATCGATCTTGTGCCACCTCAGCTTCAGCCTCAGCAATCTCCAACGACTTGGGAGAGGGATGGCGCAGCCCATTCCCAGCTCCTACCCAACCCTACTACTTCCCTCTTTCTTTATGATCCTGCCAATTCAGGTAATGCCAACGTACATCACCTGTTAGTCATTTTTAATGCAAGGTCTTACTAATCCATTCACTCTTGATTTAATTGGACTAAAACATAGGAGAAATCTCATAAAATTAGACATGGCTCATGAACAATTAATTATCCACCCAAGCATCCTTAGCGTAGATCTGTAGAATTTGTAGTTTAAAACGTGGCGTAGCAGATTCTGAGTTCAATGAATAAGTTTTTAAGGAGGACAGAGCAACGCTCTCTTTTCTTGTGGATTTTGAAAGCACCTGTCTCAATCTGGTGGCATTGGCGGACCCAAAGCCATAAATGATTGCTTGAGCCAACGAAGCTCTCTGCTCATGTTTAATTTAGTTTCCACTGGTCCCTTATTTAATCTGGTCCCTATGGTCCCCATGCTTCCCACATCACTTTGTACAACTGTCCGTGTTTGTTATCTCTCACTTTCTTGGCTAGCAGATAAAAAGACGGCGTCATCAAGTTTTATTCTGTTCAAAAGAAACATACAAGGAAGAAAAGCATTCTAGCCTGTGAAATCCATATTCTTCTCCTGTTCCTACATATGTTCAACAACCACAGCGCTGCATATACCCTCTTGGTCTCATTTTTCTCCAATCGCGTGGGTAGCAGCATTGACAATGCTGGTTCAATTTCGTTTCAAACCTTGCCAGTTACTGATTTGCTCTCTCATCAAAGTTAAAAATTAATAGTGGTTTTTCTTCATTCAAGGGTACTAGGACGTCTACAATGTTGGTTGGTTTGGTATGGAGCCAGCTGTATGAATAGTCCCAAGGATAGAGCGAGTCACGCATTTTGGAAATTGTGAAAGGTGGGCTACCAGTTGTTGCGAGTCTGTCAATCGTCTGACATTTTCAAACTAGACACCAAGGCTGAATATATCCAGTGCAATTACCCTTTTGATCCATAATGCATTAAAAGTAGAATCTGGTTGTCGTTTAGATGTCCTTAAATTCTTACTCGTCATAAGATAAGAAACTATAAGGCTTGACTATGGGAGTCAACCACATTTCAGTCAAACAATAAGAACCTTATCCTGCCAACACTCATTGTAACGTACATAATTTTTTAATTATGAAAGTAAGTTTCTTTCGTTTTCGTCCTCTATGTATTTTATGCTGCAACTCTAATGTGTCTATCTTGTTTAACTATGGAAGTCGCTGTATGCATGTATAGGCCAAGCTAATCTATTGTTTTGTCTCCTCTTCACTAATTGCATCTTGATAGTAGTACTTCTAATAACATATTCCTTAATATCACCATTGAGAAGTAGATCTGAGAGAAATTTCACAGACTAATTTCATCAATCTTAATAATATCCCCTCTTTCTTAATGTTGAATTTCATTTAATGATTTTTAAAACAATGATATGACATAAAAGGCTATCCTAACTTTTCAATTCTCATGAATAACCAATGATCATTGAAGGACTAATCCTTCTTGGTGCTTGTGTGTAAACTAGTGACCAATGCCCCGCCCCGCATCTAGGAAGACAGCTCCGTTAAAGTTGAATAAGCTCCCATGATTTAGTCCATTCTAAAGTGTGTGAGACTGTTACAGAGGGGACCCTAAAGTGATTAGACTTGTAAACGAGCCGAGCCGAACTGAGCTTTGGGGTGTTCAAACTTATTTGATAAGATAACCGAGCCAAGCTGATCCGAGCTTAAAATAAACTAAGCCTTTGAAATGATTGTTCAAGCTTGGCTTGGTTATTTTTTATGAGCTTGTTTGAAGCTTGGTTCGATCTTGGTTCGTTTAGATGTTATTGAACTTTCAATTCAAGCTTGTTTAATTGTTTGAAACTTTTGTTTGTTTGATTGATTATTGAGCTTGATAATTCAAACTTATTTGTTTATATTATTTTATTTATTTATTTAGTATGTTGATAAGAATTTTATTAATAAACATGGTTCACGAACGTTATTCACGAACATTAACGAGCTAAACACATATGTGTTCAAGCTTGTTTGTTTAGTTTAACAAGTTGTTCAAGTTTAGTTATTTAATTGATCTTGTGTGTATTGAATGAACATAAATAAACTCTTATCAAGCTGAACACTATATTTGTTCACGAACGTTTGGTTCATTTACAGTTCTAAAAGTGATAACTTTATCTTTTGCCACAAGTATGTGCAAATTTGTGAATAGTCTTACATAATGGCAAGAGGGGTGGGATTATTATAGCAGATCTCAAATACTTTGGATGAGTACAACTGACTTAATAACGATGATGATGTATGTGAAGGCAGAGGTTTTATCAAGATTATTATACCAGATCTCAAATAATTGGGATGAATACAACTGGATTAATAATGGTGATGTATGTTCGGTAGAGCCTTTATCAATAAATGTGACTATGAACACGATGAACTAGCTTAAAGACTGAATTCATAAATTCCTGACATTTCTCTCCATGTTTCGTTGATTGCAGTACCAACAAACTCAAAACAGCTGAAGACAGAGCTCTAAACTTATTGACTGCTGCTCCAGCAACTTATCATAACAAAACCTATGTACATTGTACAGTATGGAGTTAGGTTTATCAGCAGTGCCGTGACCCATGACCAGCAATTGCTTACTGCGATACCTAACTCCTACATTGTGTGTACAAATTTACTATTTCTATTGAACTGCATTTCTCTATGTGGTTCTCCAAGTTGTTACTGTAATATGACAAGTTATATAGTACATTATTAGCCTAAATGTTTGTAATGGGTATTGCCAAGGTAACAATAAGGTGTAGAAGTAATGTGTTAGGCCCATCAATACAATCACTGTGACTTGTTACCAACATAAATACGATTTAGAAGCAGCGGTAGCAACTTTTATAACCGAGGCATACTTGATGAGAACATATTTGTCTACTAGACCAGCACAACATAAAGCTCACACACCAGAAGCAACATGCAAACCCTTTCCAATAAGAAGATGGAGTTTTTGCGGGTGCAAGGAGGATGGCCTACTGCATCATTCCTCCAGCAATTCATACAGCAACACAGAAGACTGACATCGTGAAAGAAAAGGCACTGTATGCAGATCTCACTGTAACCGAGATGACCGAGCTTCATTGTATGCCCTTAGATCTTATCGAGCTTTTCTGCCTTGACAACAGGGTTTGCTTTGGCAATTGCATTCTGAGCCTCTTCTCGGTAGTTGAATGAGCAGTCATGCTTGTCTGAATAGCGATGTACAGCACAGAAAAGGTTTCCACACCGACACTTAAATCCGGTCAGGCCCACGCGTTTCTTGCAGGCTGTGCACTTCTTCAGACCCTCCTTGATTTTTGTTTCTCCAGCTTCACTCGATCCCAAAGCATCTGATGGTTGGAGCTTAAGTGATTTTACTTCAGCAGAGCTCACAAATGCATCAGCATTGCCCACAACAATGGGTTCCTTCCCACTACCACTGCCATTGACAAAGCTATCAATTGACGATTGTGCCAGCTTCTCACGTTCCTGCTTAAGAATCATCTCCCTGTGGCATTTGGAGCACATGTTCATGGTGGCAGCAGTTCCAAAAAAACCACAATTGTTAATGCAAAGAATTGGGCATTCAGGGGCTTGGCATCCAGTTTCATCATGGTCCATTTCTAACTCTCCTGCATCACAACGACATGAACTCGAATTAGGGCGGACAATATTACACAACCAAACAAATTATGAAAAGGGTCCAATTTGACTCATTTTGAAACATGAAATCCAATAGTGATGATACAAGACAAGCAGAACATGCAACTGTACAGACCAAATTAACCTGTAAAAATGCAAAAGTATATACCAAATTAACCTGTAGAACATGCAAATGTGTAGACCAAATTAACCAGTTTGTGCTACAGGTTTAATTAATCTTCAATCATATCATATGCTGCTAGAAAGAAATGTGATAATTTCAAGCTAAGCAGAACATGAACTGAATTACCCACAATAACTGAGAACAATGATTTTCATCTATTGAACTACCTTCTCCATCACACAAACCTACACTTCGTGATTCAGTACAACTTTGCACAATTTACCAGTACAAAAGGCAAATCTGACATATAACATCGTAACATATTCTATAGATTCGTACGAACAACAGAACCCGAACGATAGATAAAGTCGTAACAATCCAAAAAGGTTTATCCGCCAAACAAGAGTTCAAAACCATCTAGCAACTCTCATATTCGCCACCAAAATATACAAATCAACGACAAAAGATCGTCACAAAACTTCTGGCATTCGAAACAAAAAATATATATTTTTTAAAAAACTAAGGATCAAAACCCTAGACAGCAACCATGAGATCAAAGAAAGACCTTTCGGGATTCAAATCAAACACGCAACGAAAAAAAGACACCTTTCCTCTTCGGAACAGCCGACGAACCCTAAAGCAGAAGATGAACTGGAAAGAGTGCAAATAAATCTCCATCCCATGAACATGCCTATAATATAGAAGTAGACAGGAACGAACAAGAAGCAGGGAATCGAAACCCTAACCTTAAGCTGACGGAAATCGCCTCGAAATCGTGCAATCGAGGGATCCCAAAAGGAGAGTTTTGAGGAAAGGAACCAGCACACGGAGAGAGAAACGGGGAGGTATTTATTCTGAGTGGACGCAGACTTCGGGCTTATCTTGTCAATCACATGATGCATAGAATAGTATATGCGGCAAGTACCATCCGCCGTCCGATCGCACCACCTCGTCTCGCTAGTGAAGGATGATTCGGCGCGATGAGACATTGGCGGTGTAAATGAGTTCCCGTACATAATTTCTATGCGGTACCAAAGTCGTAAAAGAGTTTGACATCGGGGACTGGGCCAACTAATTCGAACTCTGGCCCGGCTCCAGTCGCCGGTTTGGCCCGAGTCCAGCGGAATGGACTTCTTTTTCCTCTTTCCTTTGAGTATTCAAATTTATTATTATTATTATTATTCTAAATCTATTTTTTATAATTAATTTCGACTTTGTGGCACATACACTTGCTTAATGTCAATATATTATATGTATAATTTAATTTCCCTTACCACACCTCCCTGTTATGCACTCTTGGTCGTTCCAGTATTTTACAGAATAGAATAGTTAACGTATCAAAATTACTAAATTATATATGATAATTTTAAAATTATCAAATCACATATTCACTTTTCATTTTATCTCTATCAGTCGACTAATAAAAAATAATAGTAAATTCAGTTAGCCTCATTGACTATCTCTGGGGTGACCTCATTGACTTCTCATTTTTTTTCGATCAGTCGACTAATAAAAAAAATAATCAAATTAATTTTCATCAATTGACTGATTTTGTTTATCAGTTGAATTGATTTTTCTCTACGTGGAATTTTTAAAATTTTAAGCAAATAAATCAACTGATTTGCAATTTTTTTTTATCAAAATTAATTTTGAGTAAAATTAGTTGATAGACCAAATGATCTCAGATTGACATGAAATTAATTTTCATGTGTTCGGCTAGTTGTTCTGATTATATTCATGCCCTCAAACATCATCCAAATATCGAGAGCAATTATTTTTTGAACAAGAATTAAATTGTGTTCAGAAAAATCATTGTCCTTAATATATTAGGTCAAATTAACGTTTGAAAGCATGGATATAATTAGGAGAACTAGAGGAACACATAAGAGCCCGTTTCATGTTAATCTGAGGATGTTTGGTCCATTAGTCGATTTTGTTCAAAACTAGCTGATATATCAAACGATTTCGAATTGATATGAAATTAACTCTTATGTATTCAACTAGTTCTCCTAATTATATCCATACTCTCAAACATCAATTTAATCTAATATATTAAGATTAGTAATTTTTTAAATATGAATGTGTTCAAAAATATTTAATTTGTATTTAAAAAATCACTTGAAATATCCCATTTTTTTTTTTACATAAACGTACACTGACGATGTAGAAGACTCACTCTATTAGAAATATCGAGTTACTAACAGATGTTGAACACTTG
>JBAMIE010188929.1:0-12248 GCA_037177295.1 Kaempferia parviflora | reverse complement strand
TGATTGTTGGTGCAGGTTGCACCAGAATCAAACCTGAGTTTTAACGTTGTCAAAAGTTCAAGTTAAGTTTGGTTATGATCTGATAAAGCTGCTTGAGTATATAGGTTGTTTACTCAACCGGAAAAGCTCTAGTCGTAGCTAGGCAAGAAGACTTAGCGATCGTAGAAGCCAGGCAGGAAGTCCAAGTGGGTCATGGACCTGCCACTTGGTGGCAGAAAGTCCAGATAGGTCGAGAACTCGATATCTGACATAGGCCTAGTGAGCTAATCCGGTGCTAAGCAGGAAAGTCCAAATAGGATGAGAGGACCCGATGTTTGGCAAGTAAGGTTGAGGTAAACAAGTGGAGTGGAGTGATGGAGAAGTTGTATCCTTAAGAGGGACAACCCTAGGTCGCTGATCCAACTGAAAAAACCGGGAAGGTTTCCAAGTTGAGATCAAGATAGGTTCTACTATCTTATATTACTCATGCGTACATTATATTGTGCTAACTCTGTGGTGCAGGTATGCTATATATTGTGCTAACTCTGTTTTACAAGTTTCATTATTTTGGAGGGATCGATCGACCAAACCCAAGGAAGGGATCCGTCGACCGAACCAAATGAGGTACCAGAGTGAGCAGACTTCAGAGTGATCAATCGACTGAACCAGTTTATCAATCGACTGAACCAGTTTATCAGTCGACCGAACAACATTAGAAACACAGCTGGCAAATTTGATCTCACATCTGAAAGGAAACTTAGAGGATCGGTTGACTGAACCTAGAGATCAGTCGACCTATAATAAATGTCAATGAATACTGAAGATCAAATCAAAACAAATAAGAAAGCATTAGAGGATCGGTTGACTGAACATCGGGTTCAGTTGACCGAATAATTAATCATGAAGATCTGATCTTGACGATAAAGGAAAGTGGCATGATCGGTCAACCGAAAGGAGGTTTGGTGAACTGATAGGATCAGTCGACTTAATGCCTTTTCAATCGACCGAACAAGGCCTATATAAACACCTCGAGATCAAAGCTTTGGGATCAACTTTCTTGCATCAACTTTCTACCAAGACACTGAGCTACGCTGATCTTTTTCTACTACGACTTGCGCAAGCTCCGCATCAAAAGCTCTCAGACTTGAACTCGCCATCACATATCTTCGACGTCGGTATATCTTCCATTGAGTTTGTTTTATTAATGTATAGAATATCCGTACTTGTACACATTTTATGACATATTAGGTTACCCATTAGTACGGTCAAGGATCGTGGGCCTTGGAGTAGGTGTCAACATAGGCTGTGAACCAAGTCAACTGAATGTGTCTCCCTTTTGTTTCATTCTATTTTTCCGCTACGACTCTATTAACGAAAAGATTTTGCGAGCGATATTCACCCCCCCTTTCTATCGTACACCGATCGATTAATTGGTATCAGAGCAAGGTCGCTATAAAATAACTTAACCATTTTTCGAGTATTTTTCAAAAATCTTTCCTTTTTTCTTTAAAAAGTTTTCTCTTAATATTATCTACATCTTTTATAACTTTTCTCTTCCCGCACTACTAATCCCAAGATAAGAGTTTTGGAAATTATTTTTGGTTATCTTTGCAAGTATGTCGAACTCATACCAAGAAGGGTATAGCACCATTCGACCTCCATTATTCAATGGAGAAAATTTCACCTATTGGAAGAAGAGGATAGAGTGTTACCTAAAATCTGACATTGACTTGTGGATCTCTATATCGAAGGGTTATACACCACCAACTGAAGATGGAAAACCCCTTGAACTAGAGGAGTGGACTCCTCCAATGATAAAGAAGGCTCAAGCCAACTACAAAGCTATGAACACCATTTAATGAAGGCTTACCATGGAAGAATTCAACCCAGTCGGACCTTATGAAAATGCAAAAGAATTGTGGGACCTTCTGGTGAAGTTACACGAAGGAACGAACGATTCTAAGATAACAAAAAGAGATCTCCTACTGAACAACTTATTCAACATCAAAATGTTGTCCGAATAAACTGCGGTCCAACTACAAGCTCGGCTCAAAGACTTACTCAATGGACTGCACCTCATCGGGCATCACTTGGAGAACAATGACATAATAAGGAACACCCTAAATGCCTTCCCGAAAAACTCCTTGTGGGCATCAATGGTAGATGCATACAAAGTATCTAGGGATCTTTCAATCATTAATTTGGACGAACTATTTGGTGAAATAGGATTACACGAGCAAACTAACATGAGTTGCTTTGTCTCTACAACCTCAACAAGCTCTTAGAGTTGCTTTGTCTTGGAAGACTACTAATTAGGGGTCGACTACTTCTAATTTCGTCAATCAAAACCAGCCACCCCAAGCTTCCTTATATAGAGCTTGGGGAGATCAGCAAGCTAATTTGCACTAGTCGACTGGTGGATGGCCAATGACTCTCTCAATGGCTCTTTACCAGTCGACTGGTCCCAATACCAGTCGACTAGTATCTCAGTCATTCAAGCATAGAAATATTCTATGCATTCCGTGCCCAACCCAGTTGACTGGTACATGCACAAGTCGACTGATACATACACCAATCGACTGATACCTGAATGCATTCACTCTTGCTCTCATCCTCAAGACTCACTTGACTCTTCCTTTACAGCCTTGACCTCTTACCTTCAAGCTTACTTCCTTTGGCTCTCATCCCTCGGATGCATACAAGCCAACGGCTCATCCTCAATGCAATCCTTCGCATATATCTTGAAGTGTGCTACCCTCGGCCTTGTTCTTGCAACCTTGTCTACGGTCCCTCAGATGCTCCATCCTTCACCAGACCCGAAGCCATCAAGTTGAGTCATCATCTCCTGGACTTCACTTGCCAAGCCACAATTGGACTTTCTCCATCGCACATATACACCTGCACACTCCATAGTGCATATCAGTGCACAATGCAAATACTAACTTAAACTTTTACCCAAACATCAAAATCTAAGGTCACACTGATTGCTTCCAACAGGCGGGCCGTGTTGTTACTATTCACGTCACCAATTTAAAGGGAACTTCTCCCCTTGGCTAGGGGAGGAGGTCTTCCCCTTCGGGTTGATCTATAAGATCTCTGAAGATCTTCCAAAGAGGATTTGGATGATCTGACACCACATTTCTCTAGCACATCTTTTCCTTGAAGCTTGGATTGGATCTTGAAGGTGTTATTCCATAGATAAGTTTATTCTTCTCCTTCCTCTCAGTTGGGATTAGATGAATCTTATATTCCTATACCTTTAGATCCTCTCCTTTATGTTTTTTGAGTATATCCTGGTTTTCTAGAGTTAAGGGAGTAATTGTAATAGATTGATTGATGTAACTCTATTGGATTTGCCTATTTCCTTAGTAGATGTTCTTGTCTTGTTCTTATTTGAAGAAATGCTCAAGTGACTTGTGTGTGCTTAAATGTGGTTATTTCATTATGTAGATGTATGATTTCTTATTATCGGTGAATGGATCTCGCTAGATTAGGAGAAAGGAACCTTAGTGACAGAGGGGATTCCAACTCTTGTTCATCTAGAAGGTGAAATCCAATCATAATGTGTGATCATGCAAGCATAATCTATGGGCTTAATGAATTCTCCTTAATTCTATACTAAGAAGTGTTTGTGTTAATCTAGAAACGTATTGGGGGGGGGGAATCTAGTGACAAGGCGATCTTTTAACCGGACTCTTTAGGTTCGCTATTCTACTTACTAGCATCGGATGTCTGTAAGGGAAATATTCCAATTCATCACTGCGGAATGATATTAGTATTTGATTAGATTTCTTATAAGACTAGGAATTAAAACTAGGAGATACCATCTATAACATGTCAATCATCGATTAAAATGAAACTGAAACTTTAGGACATTCACTTGACCTTGTAATCCTCAACTCTCTTTCTTTCTCTAAACTCTCATTTCTTCTCTCTTTTATGCATTATTAGTTTGTCACCCAAAACTAATTCGACCATTCTAGATAATTCACATGAGTATCCCTTCTAGTGCTTAAATCTCTAATTCTGTGTGGATATGATAATATTTTATATTACTTGCTACATTTCCGTACACTTGCTAGGGAATTAAGTTTTAATATTAGTAAGGAGCTCTAGAGTTAGACTAAACACTTGTAGATAATTGTAAATAATTTTCTTTTATTTCTATACTTTTATTTCCACAATTTGCTTTTGCAATTTCCCATTCTTTACACTTTTAATTCTACAATTTCTTTTCGCATTAGAAAAATTCAAAACAAACTTTAACTTGTTTCTTGCTTTGGTATGCGTAAGAGTGACCTTGCAGGATTATGGTCATTCGATCCTGAGATTGACCGGACATTCCATCAAAGACAAAATCTACAAAAGAGACAACAAAAGCAAGAACAAATCAACATGGCTGACAAATTGCTTAAGGATTACGCTGCACCTTATGCTAAAGGTGTCAGAACTAGCATCACTAGGCCTACAGTAGAGGTCAATAATTTTGAAATTAAGCCTTCATTTACTTCTATGGTACAACAAAATCAGTTAGTGGGAGGTCCTCATGAAGATTCCGACCAACACTTAGAAATTTTTTATGAAATATATTTAACAATGAAGATGAATGGAGTATCCCCTGAGGTCAGCAGACTTCTTTTGTTTGGATTTTCTTTAAGGGATAGAGCAAAAGCATAGTTAAGTTCTTTGACCCTTAATAGCATTAATTCATGGGCATAGTGTAAGCAGGTATTCCTAGATAAGTTTTATCCCCCAAGCAAGACTGCTCATATGAGAAATCTCATCGTAAGTTTTAAACAACTAGATAGCGAGTGTTTGTATGAGGCTTGGGACAGATTCAAAGGTATGCTAAGACAATGCCCTCATCCTAGGTTGAAGAGATGGTTGATCATACATACTTTCTACAATGGAATCAATTACCAAACTAAAGTTTTCTTGGACTCTACCGCCAGTGGAGGGTTGATAAATAAAAGTTTGGATGAATTAGAGAATATGATAGAAAGTGTGGCAATGAATCATCATCAATGGGCCTCTGAACGAAGTGGTAATCAGATGGTGGCACTAGGAAAATACAATGTTGATATGTTGGATGCACTCTCAGAAAAGGTGGATGCCCTTACAAGTTGATTGGTTCTAATCCGGTTAGTGCAATTGCAACAACATGTGAAGTATATGGAAGTTCCGGACATAGAGATATGGTTGCCCACTTGGAGCTGCAGTAAATCAAATAAATCAAATTGAGCAATGTGACGCCATTGGCAACTTCAACTCTCGCCAAAACAATCCTTACTCCAACACATACAACCCCAGATGGAAGAATCATCCCAATTTTTCTTATAGAAACAACAATAGCAACAATAAGTATGGGCAATCTTCATCTAACAACAATCAAAATCAAACCTTGTCAAGGATTGAGCAGATGATGGAAGAACTAATGGTTAGCAACAAGGAAATGAAGTTCGATATTATGCAAATCAATTCAAGACTTGATAATCAGGAAAAACACATGAAAATACTTGAGGTACAAGTTGCACAAATTGCTAGCACATCTTCTAGAGAACAAGGTAATTTTCCTGGCAAACTAGAAGTAAATCCAGCTGACCACTGCAACTGAATTGAGCTTAGAAGTGAACGGACCTTGGGAGTTCCCCAAGTGACTGCTCCAAGGGACACCAATCAATAAGGAATACCCTCTCCTGCTTCCCCTTTAGTTGAAGAAATTCAACGGGAAGAGGAAAGTACTGAAGTTGAAGAGCTTCTTCCTACTCTACCTCATAGATAATCGGTGACCTTCCCTCAAAGGTTGACCATGCAACAAAAAGATGAAGAGTTTGAAAAGTTCCTTGAGAAAGTTAAATCTTTATGTGTCAAGATCCCACTTTTAGATGCTCTTAATCAAATGCCCAAGTTTGCAAAATTCATAAAGAAGATTATGAGCAAAAAAGATTCTAAGAAGGACATGACACCATTGCCCTGATGGAGGAGTGTAGTGCACTCATATTTAACAGCATTCCTCCGAAACTCCAAGATCCCAGTAGTTTCTCCATCCCTTGTAAGATACGGAGACTATCATTGGTAAGGCTTTCCTAGATCTTGGTGTTAGTGTAAATCTCATTCCTTCTTCATTATGTAAAAAGTTGAGATATAATGATTTGAAACTAACCACCATGACATTGCAATTAGCTGATCACACTTGCATATATTCTTTGAACATTATTGAGAATGTGCTGGTGGAAGTTGGGGGACGTGTAATTCCCACCGACTTTGTCATTTTGGACACGGAAGAGGATCCAAAGATCCCTTTAATTCTTGGATGGTTATTCCTTGCCACATCAGGAGCCATGATTGATGTTAAAAATTATACTTTAACATTACAAGTTGGTGAGGATAAGCAAGTTTACAATCTCTCTAAATCCTCTAACCATGTCCTTCTTTCAAGTTTAAATAGTTAACATGAAGTTGTACAATCCTAGCATTCCTCCAGAGCTACCATCAAGTTCGGAGAGAATGGAGTGGCGGGCACCCACGTAAAATGATAAATAGGTTTGCCCGCCAAGAGCTAGGATAAGAGATGGTGGTTCATTTAGCTCACTTGGGGGAAGTAACCTACCGTGTGGCCCATCACATGGTCGTGTAAGATATTCACACGGGTCGTGCCCATTCTTCAGAGCTAAACTCTCCATGGACGTATGATTTCACACGGTTGTGCCCCTGTTTCTAGAATCTACCCCCACACGGCCGTGTGTTTCATCTCCCTATTTTCTAGTACCTACTCCCACACGGTAGTGTGATTTCGCATGGTCGTGTGATTTTCCTTCTCTATTTTCCAGTGCATACCCTCACATGCTCGTACGATTTTGCACGGTCATGTGACGTTTCACAACACCAACCCCTCCACAGCTGTGTGATTTTACACGGCCATGTGAGGAAAAGGCGTACATGCCTATATATGGGTACACGGCCATGTACTGTTCACACGACTGTGAACCCTAGCCGTCACTTCCTTCTTTCTCCTCTATCTCACCCATTTCAACTCCTTTCTTCTTCCTTCTTCTTCCTACTTCTTCCACTCATAAAAGAGCTTCCTTTTCGTCCTTCCAACCTTCAAGAAACCTCTAAATCTCCCCTCTCTTTCTTAGTCTAACTTCTTTTTGATCTAGATCTAAGTTTAAAGAGAGATTCATTTCTTTTTCTTGAATAAACTCCTTTAGATCTAATCTTCACTATGTCTAATATTTTGAAGTGACTTCAGAGGGGGCCACGATCAACCGAGGGATCCGATGAAGGGAGGGATCTAAACAGGGAGAAGGGCAAGGGAGTAGCAACATCTTCAAGCAAGGGAAAAGGAAAGAGGTCAGCACGTGACCAAGGTAACTTTAATGAATTTGACATTATCTTTCATAATGAAGACCAAAAAGCTTGTTTGATATGTTTATTTCTAGATGATTGTTTGCACTAGATACTTACATTCTTCTACTACTAAAATTTTGGGTATTAAATATGATATAGATTAGTTGATTAGCAATTTAGACATGAATGATCTTGTGTATAGTCATCATCCAACTTACCCACATCTAGTACTCAAATTTTTGAACTCCTTAGAGTCCGATATTTCTTCAGATGAAGATCATGATGATTGCATTCATTTTAGACTCATGAATCATGACTATCAATGGACTCTAATATAACTAATTATTTTGGGTTAAAAACTCGGATATTCCATGAGTTTGATTCTAGATTTAATAGTCACAAATTTTGGCAAGACTTAACAGAATTAGGAGAAGCATATGATACCTCTAGGTCCAAAGCATCAAATATATAAAACTCAGTCTTTCGTTACCTACACAATGTTTTTAGCAAAGCTATCTTCAGCAGGGGCGATATTGATGGGGTTGTGAAGAAAGTGGAGTTGTATTTGCTTTGTGCCATGGTACAAGATGTTGACTGTGACGTTAGTATCATTTTCTTCAAAGCCTAATTAGAGCAAGCAAGCTAGCTCCGGTATGATTGTCTTTCGCAGGTTGATTTCCATCATTGCTCACAATCTAAGTTGTGATTTCGGAGGATTGGATTTTATTCCGGGTAACACCAATATTGACATTGACATGTGTTTAGCAATGAAGATGATTAGGCAGGAAGAAAATGGGTATGCCTTCATAAGAAGGGAGGGATTTTCTCTTTTTTACCAAACCCCGACCGAACATTTATTCATAAGCCAGCCAATTGGATCATTCAAGATCCTATACCCAGTGCATCTTCTACCCCTAGGGCATCCTATGAAATTCCTTCGCCTGAACCCCATAGCTAGCTAGAGTTCCTGAACCGGCAAGACATTCTTTTGCTTATGGTGCCACAGGCTCTTCTAGTTATGATTTTTTGGATCTTCATGCTTCCTTAGATTAACTCATACGTTGCAGAATACTTTCCATCAAATGTTGCAGGACCATTGCTCCTTGACTGGTGAGCAGTTCAAGGAAGTATAAGATTACTTCTCCCGTACAAGGGATTTCATGGATCAGTTTTTTTCTTTCGACCCATCTTACTGCGTCGATAGAGAGAGGATGCAGAGTTTCATGGCCCCCATGGACACCACTAGTAGGTAGGTCAGTGCTCTCTATGATTATCATGAATATTTGGGTCAGTTACCCCAATATCCTAGATTTTTTTATGGGAAACGTACCCAGCATACAGGGCAACCCAATCCCTCTCAGCGTACAATTAATCGACCCCTAGGGATCCACTACCCTCCCTTTTATCATTCCCCTCCTCCACGATGATTTTATTGGGATAACAAGGTTTCAAGTCTGGGGTGTTTAGAGTAGTGAGGAGTGTAGTCTTTCCTTTCTTGTAGTGTTTCCTTTCTTTGTTGTTATGTTTTCATTTTGTTTTAGTTGTTTGTTTTAGTTGTTGCTTGTTTCATGGCCATAGAGTGCATTACTCATTCTTTTACTGCTGACTTGTCTTAGAGTAAAACTTTCTTGCAAATTTATTACTAGATTCATGTCATTGTTCTTGTTAATGCTAACATGTGTGATGATTGATTTTTCTCTATCTCTATTCACATGAAGTGAGCATTGATTTGTATTAATAGAATTTTTTGTGCATACCTTAATGATCTCTTTCACATTGCCGATTTTTAAAAGCTGATAATCTTGAAAATAGTCATGATTCAATTAGCTTGATTAGTACATGATGTTCTCATGGTGATTCCTTAAGTTTCATTTTGGTTATTGGATGCGTTCAAGTCATTAAAACTCATTTGGAAAAATATATCCCAACATTTGCATATTTTGATTTATGCTGATGTGAAAAGTGCTTTGTTAATAAATAAAAGAACCAAAAAAATATGCTTTGCTTTGAAATAAGGGATAAAAAAATTTGTTATCATGAGTGTATATTTGCCCCTTTGAGATCGAGTTAGGTTACTGGAGAAATAAATATTATGTTTCTCTTGACTTGAGCACGTTTTGAGACCTTGCGTTGTTTAACAAGTATGAACTAAGTATCTGGCAGGTAGTGCATATTGCTAAGAACGGATAGGAAAAAATAGTTGAATGACAACTTGACTATGATTAGGAATTGAAACTTGATAAATTTTGGCCACTCATCGCACTGAGTATGGAGAACTTAAGTTTAGGTACATTTAATTCATCCTATAAATATGGTCATCAATATAACTATCTGATAGAGTTAGATTGAGTCATTGCACATTATGATGCATTATACCAGTGCATAAAACTAGCTATAGGGTTTTGCTTGAGGACAAGCAAAGGTTTAATTCTGGGGTGTGATGTGTGGAGTGTGGAGATTATATCTATCTTTATGCATGCTTTATTACACATCACTTGATTTCATGTGTATGATTTACGCTAATACACTCTCCTACACGGTCGTGCATTATTGCACGGTCATACACCAATTTCAAGCAGAATCCACTACATAGCCATGCGATTTCACACAGCCGTGTGAGCTCCAGCCGTGGCAACCCCTACACGGTCTTGTGGATCTACACGGTCATGCAGGCGGGCTATGTGGGGTAATTCTCCCCTTGGCTAGGGGAGGAGGTCTTCCCCTTGGGGTTGACCCATAAGGTCTCCAGCGATCTTCCGACAAGGATTTCGACAATCCGACACCACATTTCTCTAGTGCATCTTCTCCTTGAAGTTTGGATTAGATCATGAAGGCGTTCTTCCATAGATAAGTTTCTTCTTCTCCTTCCTCTTGGTTGGGATTAGATAAATCTTGTATTCTTGTACCTTTAGATCCTCTCCTTTATGCTTTTTGAGTAGATCCTAGTGTTCTAGAGTTAAGGGAGTAATTGTAATAGACCGATTGATGTAACTCTATTGGATTGGCCTATTTCCTTAGTTAATGATGTTCTTGTCTTGTTCTTGTTTGATAAAATGCTTAAGTGACTTGTGTGTGTTTCATTATGTAGATGTATGATTTCTTATTATGTGTGAATGAATCTCGCTAGATTGGGAGAAACGAACCTTGGAGACAGAGGGGATTCATACTCTTGTTCATCTAGAGGGTGAAATCCATTCATAATGTGTGATCATGCAAGGATAATCAATCTATGGGCTTAATGAATTCTCCTTAATTCTATGCTAAGAAGTGTTTGTGTTAATCTAGAGACGTAAGATCGGGGAGCCTAGTGACAAGGTGATCCTTTAACCGGACTTTCTAGATTAGCTATTCAACCTACTAGCATCGGATGTCTATAAGGGAAATATTCCAATTTGCCACCATGGGATGATATTGGTGTTTGGTTAGATTTCCTACAATACTAGGAATTGAAACTAGTAGATAGTCATCCATAGAATGTCAATTATCAATTACAATGAAACCAAAACTCTAGGACTTGACCTTGTAATTCTCAATTCTCTTTCTCTCTCTAGACTCTCATTTCTTCTCTCTTTCATGCATTCTTAGTTTGTCACACAAAACCAATTCAACCTTTCTAACTAATTCACGTGAGTATCCATTCTAGTGCTTAAACCTCTAATTCCCTGTGGATACGATAATCTTTTATATTACTTATGACATTCCCGTACACTTGCGGGAGTACCACAATCACTCCATATGTAGTCTCCTGTCTCTATGGCTCTCCAGATCAGGTATAGTAACACTTTTTTATTTTTTTTTTGTTTTTTGACAAAGGCGGTACTGCTGCTTAACGGGGTGCTAGCAGTGTAGTGCCCCAATTCTATATCTGTAACAAGAATGCATAAATGCCCAACAGATCTCAATGCGCTATGCAAAATGCCCAAGATAGGCAAGATGGTACAACCTCCTCTCAGAATGTAGCTAGTATGAATACTAACTATGCCCTGGTGGATCTGCCAGTGTCCTATCTACATGCATGATGTGTATGGCCTTAAGATGCATGCTCTCACTACTCTCAATAGTACAAAATGCATGCTGAATCTGTGCTAATCTATATGAATGTCCTCATGTATGTGCATGTATGAAAAAGAAACACAAACAAAATGTAAGTAGGCTCGTACCTTAAAAACCGTGTGGCCTCACCCATGTCTAAGTACCTGATCCAATAGTGTGCCTAATGACTTGAAGACATGTATATGAATTTTCTTGAGAACCATATCACTATCAAATCTCTTCCTCTCGAACATGCTGTGATTCATTGCCATCCAAACATGGTGTACCATATCTAACATAGCAAGCTAGCGAGCTCTAGTCAAGGTGGAGAATCCCCGATATCACCCTCTCAACATCCGCAACATGCATCGGTATGTGGCCATCTGTTGTCGTATCTATAGCCAAACTCTGATCTGCCTCCATAGTTGTCGGATTGGCTCACATCTAAAGAAAACGTGGTCCAAAGTCTCCTCATCGTGTCGACAAAAGGTGCATAATCTGTCCTCTAGATAATCCTGTCCAGACCACACTGGAAGCCTCCATGTGCCAAGAGCCACACTGTGAAGGCATGGTTTGGCTGGAGGTCCTTCTGCCACATTGTAGCTGCCCAAGGCTTCCTCTAGTGTCTCTGAAGTGGTCATAAGCTCTCCCCACCCAGCCCCTCCTTTGACTGAACTAAGAAGATGGGATCTGACCTGCTGCCTCTAGGCTGGCCGCCGAGGTAAGGATGTTGTCCCTGATGTGTACCAACTTGATACGAACCCCCACTAACAAATGTGATGAAAACCCGGGACAACGATGGATAGAACCCCAAGAACTAGAAGACAAGAGTTTGAGTCTTGACCCGTAACCAATAATTGGATCAAACCAAGACTACGAAGGAAAAG
>JBAMIE010188921.1:0-12248 GCA_037177295.1 Kaempferia parviflora | reverse complement strand
AATGGTTTGTCCAAGACCATCTTGGTTGTGAGCCTGTACTTATACTTTACAAGGTACTGATAACATGATCTTCTGTGTCATACCAAGCACCATGTTATCTACAACGTAAAGTATCAGACAATAATGTATATCATAAATATAATGCAAGTAATGATTATGTGATTCTTATTTTAAAATAAAGATGTCTGTACAAAAGGCTAGGCTTTCAATATACATCCCAATAGTTGTCTCCTAGTGATGACATCACAAAAAGGGATGACGGCATCACGGAGAGGGATGATGACCTCACGAGGAGAGACAATAGTATCGTGAGAGAAATTTTAGGGTTTGAATGAGGAAGTTAGGGTTAGGGAAATAAAAAGAAGCACATGCACGAGAAACTGGTGAGGGTTTTGTTGTTTTTTTGCATAAAAGTCCAGCACATATCTTCTAAAATTGCATTTTAGCCCTTTGAAATTTTTAATAATATAGGTTTTCGGGATACTTGGTAGCCTATATTAGACTGTTCATTATCTTTGCTGTGTCACTGCCACATTCAGTAAGTTACAAAATGGGACCTGCATTTATGTCATATGTGGAATATTAAAGTCCTTTCATCTTTCTACTAAAAAACTGAAAATCAACATGATTTCTAGAGTTAAGCAAGTTAAAACCTAGGCAATCTGCTTGTTAGATGGAGTTCCTGTGCTGTCAATGAGTTAGAAAAAGCATTCCCCTCTGACTATTATGCTTGATCTTGCAACGTGTGTTTCTTGAATGTTCCTATAAACATTGATATAATTGTTTGAATTTGAGTTTGAACTTTGTATTCTTAGTGACTTCATTTCTTTTTGCCATGATTAATTATCTTAGGGAATTTGTTGGCTTAAAGATTTCACGCCTTTGTATGCTTAAGCATATTGATGTTGACGATATCAAACTAAAGTGGCACTCGTGTGCAATTGAGTTTCTTATCAAACAGTGTTCATAAGAAAGCTCAAATGTCAATCAAGATTTACATTAAAGATGCAAAGATAATGTTGTAGCAATGATGACAACTGAATTACTAACTGTGTGAGTTATAAAGTTCTTTGATCATTCAGTATTGAATTAGTATTGTAGTTTTCTAGTTTTTGGTGTTTTGATCTGCTTTGATCATTCACTCTTGAACCAAGTACAATCACCTTAGGATATCATTGGACCATCTAGGATAGACTGTAATAACCTATTAAGACCATCCCATAAGTTTTAGTTTACTGTCAAAATTTGTGTCCAAATCAATCAACTGATGTTCCCATTATAGGTTTTGCCCGTTGGGTGAAAACTAATCATTACAGAAGAAAGTTGTCTGACTGGCATTTTGCCCACTGCAACAACAATATCTAATATCCCACATCTATCTAGATATGACCCAAGCTTCCCTAGAGCTCTTGTTCACAACTTCACTACTTCGTAGGTTTTTGCTGAATCCATCAGAGCCTATGCTAGCTATTAGATTGATCTCTTCTGGTTGCCTTTTGATTCCAGGCTTCTCATTCCTGCATTGCTTCTTGTGTAGGGTGGGATAGAGTGGGGCAAGAAAGGTGAGGTATGCCGTATGCCAGCATAAAATACCACCTCCATTATTTTTTGTGCAGGGCAATCAGTGCAAATTGGAACAGGGCAGGAGTCCCAATCAATAGAAGTTGATGCAGGTCTCATTGACCCAGTTCAAATTGCCTTCTCTGGTCATTCCAAGTTGAAAAAGAGTAAAGGCGAATACTAGAAAATCAAAACCTAAAAAAATTATCAAACCTAGACTTCACGAAATCTCTTCTGGGAGGTGTAGCAGTAGAAGGCAACTAGAGAAGCCTATGTTTTAAGGGTTTCTACTGAAGAGAATTGTTGTTTATGATCCCCCACTAATTATGCCAATTTAACCGATACTTAAGTTTTTTCTAAATCTAATAATACAAATTCTGCTTTTTTTTTTGAAAGCAAACAGGAATCTATTTTATTAACCTGTCAAGGAAATAACTTCATTTAGTTACACCTTCTGCTTATGGATTCTGATTTTAACCATGGGTAGGAGGCTGTATTAATCAAGCTTGTTCAATTTTTGATAGATCAAAGGTTGCTTAGACAATCAATTTAGTCTCAGGTTTGGCATAGAATATAGTTTTTTTGAATGATCCCAAATACTTTAAAAAATTGACACAAAGCTTGGTTGTAGTGGCTTATAACTTTGTAACTTTCTCAATCTTCAATGGTCTTAAACTACACTGTTAACTCCTTCAAAATTTTCTGGTTCATTTAGAACTTGTTGCTAAATCTTTATTAGCCTTATTGTAGTGAGGTTTGTTGTTCATCATAGCCTCAGTAAATCAATGGAGACATACTATCAGGTAAGCTTACTTTTGTGTCCTTCATGGTAAGTATATCTTTTGATCAAGCATTATTCTTCCCAGGAGAGTGGTCGAGCTGGGAGAGATGGTCTTCCTTCTGATTGTGTTCTATATTATCGGTCAGGCGATGTCCCTCGTCAGGTGAAACTTTTGATTTCTTGGTATACTTTAGTACACACTTTTCTTACAACTAAATAGCTACCATGTTCTCTAGACAGAGTTCCATGGTCTTTTATGAGAATGCTGGGTTGCAGAATCTCTACGACATTGTACGATATTGTCAGGTGGAGCACAACTTTATTCTATATTTCTACATAAGCTGTGTATATTCAACATGAGCAATTCATTTTAAACCACACAGAAGGAAACTCTAATTGTTGTTATAGAATTCTTCTGAAAGAAAAGAAAGATATGGACTAACAAGTGTTTTACTCAAAAGAAATTTAGGTTTGTAATATTGTATTTCCTGTTATAGTCTAGAAAAAATTGCCGCCGAGGAGCTTTTTTTCGGCATTTTGCAGAACCTCCAAAAGATTGCAATGGTAAAATAATAACTTCATATGCTTAATACATCTTTAATAGAATTACCAATGTTATTATCTTCAAATAGATAAACTATATGCACCTATATTTTTCCTTGGTTTTAATTCTTCAGGAATGTGTGATAACTGTGCCCACGAAACTGAGGTTAAGGAATTGGACACATCCAGTATGCAAAAGATCCTTTTTTATGTTTCTTTTTCTATTGCTTTGGTTAGATTATCATATGGAACCTTATTAGCTTTTTCCTTCTCCATGTGATCCTCATTTTGCATACTTATTTAATACTGCTCAACAACTCTAAGCGCACATCTCTGTTTCACTTTCACCATTATTTTTTCTCTGCAACATCATGAATTTTGATTAGTGAGTTATTTTTTGATAATAGTTCAATGGCTAAAGCTTAAGATGCCAAACAATTTTGCAGTCCAAGTGGCAAAATTAATATGATAATCCAGGATTTTTTTTCTTGTGTTTTTAAATGGTACTCTCTGCGAGTTTAAGAATGAGTTACATGCTAGCACAGGCCATCCTCGTATAAATTTAATCTGCTTTCAGAGAGCAGACTTAATCATTTTAGCATTCAATACTTGATCTATTACTTTGTTCATTTCCATCAACATAACATGCCATTCCACCGAGGTGAACTGATAACTTCTAGTATGAACTTAATGACATTCATTATGAATGATTTTTTATCCTTAAGCTTATTTTAGTTACTTGTGCTTACCATGTAGAGAAAACATATGAGTTAGATAAACTAGTTGCTAGAATTTTATGATACTAAACTTGCTTAAGGTCTGAATTCTCAACTAGAATTTACTTATTAGGTGACAAACTTCCTGTTGGAAACTTATTCAGTCTAAATAAGTAACTGCCCATACTATGAAAGTATGTTGCCTGTAAAAGCACCTAGAGAATGTATTTCCAAGAATTCTTTACATAAAATAGCATATGGTGCCTATTGAACATTAATGTCCTCCAGTGGAAACAAGAACATTTTCATCAGCCATCAATATATATAATATATGTTTCTATTAAGATACCAAATGACAGATTGGCATCTATGTATTCCCTCAAGCTTTTTGTGTACTTAACATCATTTACTGTTCTTCAATGCCCAAAATACATGATTGCTTACTTTTTTCTTTTTACTGTAATGACTAATTAATTACTGATATGTTTAATTATTCCATACAGATCATGCTAAGTTGATTGTTTCATTGTTACATGAATTGCAAGAAAATGACCAGAGAGCAACAATGTTGCAACTGGTGGAGAGGTTTAAAGTGAAGATCAGGGAATTGGGTAGGCTCCCTTTATAAAGTTGTCTTATATACATTGATAATTGAAGAAAATTTCATAACTAATGTTTTTACTCATAGTACAGTGGCGCTCATAGTTACATTAAAACAAGAATCTGATTTTTCACTGAAGAGCATGTATATTGTGAAATTAATATGAGCACAAAAAATAAATTAAACAGTGATAAGGCTGTTTCCAATGAGATGTATCTGAAGAGGCAATAGGTACCCTATCTTGTTTAACATGAGAATTTTCTTGTTCATTTCACCAAGGAACCTGTATCTGCCAATTACATAGGGAAAATATTTGAAATCATTTTGCACATAGTATGATAATATAATACAAGCAAAAACTTTTATTGTGTAAAATTTGGATAGCACTAGTATAGCTCTTAGTTACCATGACTAGTTACGGGTATTTTGTATCACCTGATTAAATCTATTCATAGTCGTTGAATCTATTCTTGAGTTTAGCTTGCTTGAAGAGCCACAACCTACTTGGGACTATTGATCGGGAATTAGAGATGGGATGAGTTAGGTTGGTCGAAAAATCTGACCTGACCTGACCTGGTTCCAAGATATAAAAATATCCGTATATGAAACCAAAATTGAATTTTGTGTCAGATTGGGTTCAATTTTTTTAGGGATTTCGATTTTTTTTAATATTATTCACTCTGTAAATTTACTTTTTCCAGGGAATTTTGAATTTTGGATTTTGTTATTGTAAATTCACAAAAGTAAAATATAAACAGCAAAATAACTTACAAAAATTCTAGCAATGAAATTGTGCTTTCAATGTGAAAGGAGAAAAGTTAGAGGTGGAGGGTGAATGCAAGCAGTGAGATTGTTGAAGGTGAGAGGGATGTCAAAAGGAATGCTAAGTACTATGTTGCATGAATACAAGTATGGTATCGTATCATATCAAATACAATATGGATATGGCGATACGACAAATTTTGAAAATATAAGATACGATATGGCTAGGATACGACATATTGAAAGATTATGAAAGATGATCAAAACCGAGAATGAGTGGCAAGTGACACAGTGGCATGTAAGATCATGAAAGAAGATCAAAACCGAGACTTTTAGATATTGTCTATAAAAAAATTGAAAGTCAAAAAGAAGAAAAAGAGTTTGAAAATTAGGGCTTCAAATTTCTAAATTAAATTTTTTTAACAAAATGATTAGGGTTTAATTCTGCAAACCTATCATGAGATAACCAACTCGGCTATGCCCTTGGGGAGAAAATGATTAGGGTTTAAGCACTTTAGAGGAGTTGAGCAGAATTTAGAAACAAAAATTTAGGGCTTACATGGTGAGCGGTGGCGGGGGCGGCGGTGCATCAGAAAGGGAGGCAGGCGACGTCAAAGAGGCGATGAGAGGCGAGAAGAAAAATATTAGAGTTTAGGGTTTTAAGGCCCACAACCCAATTCTTTTTTATTAATTATTTTCCAATTAGTTCTACAAAATTTCAAGTTTTTTCAATTAACCCTTTAAAATTTAAAATATTTGCAATTTACCCAAACGTATCGAAAAACATATCCTAGCTGTATCCTTGTCATGCCCTTGTCGTGTCCAAAATGTATCTGCCTAGTCAAACCTCAAAAAAGTCCATGACACATTTTTGGCTGTATCCGTATCCGTGTCCGATACTTAAAAAAAAAAATTAATTTCGGAGTATCCGTGCTACATAGGCTAAGTAGTTTCATGTTGATGCCATGGAAGGAGAAGGAATGACAAAGGGGTTGATGGTAGAGTCAGATGACAAAGGTGAATTAGTTGATTAGATGACAAAGGTGAATCAATTGATCTGGTGTGATCATGGGAGGTAGAACTTGAATGTGGAGGGGAATGGGTGAAAATCTTAATTAACACTATTTATACCTTGATAATTGATAACACTATCAATTAACTATATGGTATATAACTTAATTAATATGAAGGAGAGCCTTGGTGCAACGGTAAAGTTGTTGCCATGTCACTTAGTGGTCATGAGTTCGTGTCGTGGAAACAAAATCTTGCAATGCCTAGGCTTACATATAATAGACCCAACGTAGTCCAACCCTTTCCGGGGACCTCTCATTGGTGGGAATTTCATGCACCTCCTTTTTTATATGATTTAATTAATATGGTACCATATGATATACATTAAATCTTGGGTTTTTTTTTGGAGTTTTATATATAAGAATAAAAAAACCAAACATGAACTACAAATACAAAATATTGAATACTTGAAACTTGACTAGGAACCCGAAAACCCTATATTTTTTGGGTTGGTTGAGTTTGATTTTTGACTCATTTTTTTTACCCACTCGTGTTAGGCATTTCATCTGCAAAGATGTTTCTTTCTAATTAATAAAAGAACTCTAGAAGTTCTATGTCAAAGCTAACTTTGCTGAGTGAAATTTTTAGTAAATGACTTGGTGTTCTTTGTTAATCAATTTTTTAAGTTTTGACTGATTCTTTCATTGACACTCATTATATAGTCATTGCACTGTTGGTTTTGGACAATCAGATTGTGTCACTTTATTATGTGAGAGTACAATTGCATGATCAGGTACTTCCAGTCCAGCTCCTGATCTCAAGAAGGAAGAAATCGAGCAGATGATTGTTCAGCTTTTGTTAGATCATGTGCTGGTAAGATGATTAACTTGGGTTTTCCCCCCTCATTCTTCTACAATTCTTCAAGCAATAATGATAACAACAGAAACTGAACAATGACATTCACAAAGTTTCAGTAGAACATATATATTTTTACTTTTCCTTCCACCATGCATTTGAAGCACCTTTATGTTTGGTTTCTTAATTTGTAAATAATGTGATTTATTTCTTAATATGACCATATTATTTGTTGATGGTACATTGAAACTTCCAATATACTCCTTTGAATCAAAACATCTAGTGATGCATTATCAGGTGCTGCATTTAAAAAGCTGGTATTTTGTCCATGCATTGGTGGGGAAGTTGACTAACTGCATCAGGTCCTACTGACTACGTGAATGCAGTATGAATTCAGATAGTAACAGAGAAATGATTGGTCACATTTATTAATATCAGATATATTATATGAGCAAGTCAATAAAAAAAAAGTCTAAGTTTGGAACATAAGTCTAAATGATGAAGACATTTTCCCCCTTTGCTTCTAGTAGTATGATTTTGCCAAAGAATGCCTAGTATGAACTAGTGACAACTATGCTTTTTCTTATACAGAAAGAAGAATTTCAGCACACAGCTTATGCAACAAATTCCTATATTGCGTTAGGATCATTGTGGAAGATGGTTTCGCAAGGTGACATATCCGTCATTTTTTGTCCTTCTTTTGTTAGTCAATTAGTTATCAAGGCTATTTTTGTATAGCTGAATGATTATTTTCAAGAATTAAGGTATTGGTGAAAAAAAGGTCAGGTGCTATAGTCCAGGCTAATTTTGTATAGGTGAATGATTATTCTCAAGAATTAAGGTATTGCAGAAAAAAAAGGGACAGGTGCTTTAGTCTCCTGAATCTATTGATTTATTAGTACAAGTAGTTGAGCATATCTACCACCAGTAAGTTTATGTAGTCATATATGCAATCATTACGATAGAAGAAAAAAAAATGTAGATTCTTAGTGCCATGTTAACTTTGTGTACTATTTTACTTCTAAATTTTTTAAATTAGTATTTACTAAAATATTCCCAAAGAATACTAAAAATTGTTAAAGATTTGATTGGATGCGCACTTTCCCAAAAGCTTAATGATTGTTCCCTATTTACTTGCGGTGATTTTTGTTGATTTCCACAGAGGGGATACAATTTGGGGGAATCCAAGCTAAAATCCCTTGATTACTTGGGGGTGAAACGGGTAGAGAAGGGCCCTTCCACACTTGGAAGTAATTAAGTTGTTAACATATTTCTTTCTCCCTTCCTTTCAGGCATCTGCTCTTTTCTCTCTGATTCCTTTCAACACAGGTAGAGAAATGTCATACTGTAGAGTTATTTTCTCAAACATGATTCTCACGGACTCATCATGGTCAAGATGAACAAAACATGGACTATGGATCAAATAACACGGGTTAAAAATCTGCCCATGGTGGTTGATAGACAAGTTACCACAACAAAATATTGGCATTCTCATTTTGAGTGAAAAAGGATGAACACTTCCATTAATTTAATGGTGAATTCATCATCATAATCTGATAATCATAATTAAAGTAAAATTTGAAATTCAGCTAAACTGCAATGGAGCAATGAGCTATCAATCCGATGGAATGGTTCAGATGCATGCGCTAATGCAATGGAGCGATGAGCTATCAATCCGATGGAAATCCCATCTTAGTTATGTGATCATATTTTTTTTCTATCCTAACTAGTTGATTTTCTGATTAGACTTGGAGAGAAAGCCAAGATGAATATACACATCATCACATTAGTGATGAGATGTTGATTAGTTCCAATTATGTTGCCATTTGGTGATGCTCCCTGTATTAGTTGACCTTTGACGAGGTCAATTTGATAAAGTTGATGCCAGTGTCTATTGTTGTGATTACTTGGATAAATGTATAAATTTGGTTACTTTATTCTACATGAAGGGAAAACTTTTAGAATTCAATTAGTAATTTGTCCTCGATCTATACAACATCTAGCATAACTTCACCAACTTTCATTCTATAGGAAAGAAGCAAGTTATACTTGAGATTAGTACTGGACAACATGGTAATGGCACGCCAAAAAGTGCTAAGCGCACCCGAGTGTCTGGATTGGAACTCAAACTTGATGAGCTGCGAAAAGAACTCTCCTCAAGTAATGCAGGCGTTTTACCTCATGCTATTCTATCTTCCCAACAGATCAGCACACTGGGTGCCCAGAAACCAACTTCCTTGGCACATGTAAGATCTCATGTTGCTTTATATATGATGGAAGAATTTATCTATGTTACCATATATTGTTTTTTGGCAGCTAGAAAAGTTAATTGGCAAAGTTAAGACCGGAAAGTACGGCAAAAGAATTATTGATTTAATTCAGGAGTACCTGAAGTCAGAGCAGGGTAATGATGGTGCTGCTGGTACAGCCAAAGCCACTACACAGGAATGCAGCAAAAAACAGAAGAATAAACATGTTCTACTTGTTGAAAGCAGTGAAGATGATCAATGAAACATGATGTTGCAAGTATATTAATGTAATTCCTTGTTTTATTTGCTGCCTAGGAAGTATTTATAGTCTTAGCTTTTTATCGATTTGGTACTTGTATAAATTCGATGCATGACTTCAGTCTATTTATACAAGTCTACAAATTTTTTGATACTTGTTGGTGCTGTCTAAACATTCAGCGTTTCAGTTAAAGATGCAACTGATACCCAGTTTTTGATGTTATAAAAAAATTACTTGTACATGTTTTTTAAAATTTAACCGCTTTTATAAAAGCTTAAAGAGAAATTCGAGCCAGCCATCAAATCCCATGAATAAGGACTTGATCTAGGAATATCTTCATAGGTTTTTGATTGCTTAATTATTTGATTCATTTGATATTCTGAAGGGGAGGAACATAGAGGAAAAAACTATGGAGTTATAGAATTTTATTATCTATACATGTACATTAGTATTCTTCCTTTGTGGGTCTCTTTTTTTTTATCAAAATACTCCGAAAGCATTTGGAACAATATAGATTTGATAGAATAACCCCAAAACATCATTATAAAAGCTTATCACCATAATTTACTCCGTAGTTCTGGCTAGATGGAGGGGTAAACGAGTCACTTTTGCCACATAAATGTAAACTGAATTTAATCTTAAGATATAACATAAATTTCAATACTATGTACAATCTATTTGCAGCCCGGTCCTGGTCGCTGCGAGATGCTTACCAGACAAACATGGTTCGAATCTCATATCTAACCTTTAACATTCGTTAAATAATTAAAGATATTTGCATCCCCAAATATCCAAACCTAAATTTCCTTCCTTTTTCCGCGGTGTCCGGCTGCTGGCCTCCTCTTTCCAAAGCCCAGCCGAAACTCAACCTTCTCCCTCTCGGCCGGCAATTCCACCGCCGTTTTCCTTTTCTTCTCCGTCGTCGACGGTTCCATTTCCCTATTTTCCGGTAAGCACGACGGCTCGTGCTGGGGTGGCTCCCTGCCCGCAGCCGCCAAGCTCCCCCACGTCGTTCTCTGCTCCTTCATTTCATTATTTCCTGGCTCTTCCGGGAAGCACGGCAGCCATGACGGCACGTGCGGGGGCGGCTCCTTGCCCGCGGCTGCAAAGCTCCTCCACGTTGTTCTCTGCTCCTCCTCCTTCCCTCCTCGAGGGATCGGCTTCGCGAAGGGGATCTCCTCCACCGATTCCACAAACTCCTTCAACTCCCTGAGCGCGCACGAGCGGAGCGGCTGCCCAGTTGGGTCGGATCCGCCGGGGAAGCCCTTCGCGGCGTTGAGATCCTCGATCGCCCGCACGAGGTCGAGGAGATTGGAATCTGTGCGTTGGTGGGCGGCGGCCACGGAAGCGGCGGCGCGGCCCAGGGCCTGGAGGTAGAGGGCGGCAATGTCGGAGAGCGCGCGGAGGGCGGAGGGCTCCGCTGTGGAGTAACCAGTGGCCAGGCAGATCTGCGCGACGGCAACCCTGGAGATTGCGGCGTTGAAGGAGGCGGCGGAAGGGGAAGGGACGGTGGCTGGCTGTTGCTGCGGCGGCTCTGCCTTAAATTTCCGCCGTCTGGGCGTCGTCATTAATCGCCGGTCCGAACCCAAAAACGCCACAAACCCTCGCCGAATCAAAGGAGGAGGACGGTGGTGATTCAATCCGATTCGAACAATTAATGGGGGCTTTTGTTAGTTAAGTCTTTTTCGGATCAGTTTAGCCGGCTCGGTTTAGTGCGGACCGAGTGGTTAGTGCAAGTGTACAACTTATTAGGGACCGTCAAAACTTTTTAGGGTACTTCAAAAATATCCGAATCATGTTTTATTCTTTTAATATATATTATATTTTTGAACTAAAATGACGTCTCTCATTTGTTTCATAGTAGAGGAGTGAGTCAGCATGCTCTAGTAATGACAAATCAGAATTATCGAGTGGACGGTCTATAAATATTAACTTTTAGTTTTAATCTTTACAGATGATTATCAAAATTATTATTTATATTTTATTTTTTAAAACTATTTTAAAATTTATAAATGTGCAAATTTTTTTTTAAATCATAATTTTATTTAAGTTGTTTATTTATCTGTATAAAAGAGTTAAAATCCCGTAGTTAGTTATTATTAAAATTATATTCTTTTTATTTTTTTAAAACTTTTATTCAATAATAGTTAAATTGATCGAGAATAATATTATACTAAAATCATCTTTTTACCGAACCACGTAGTGAAAGTTTTAAAATTATCAAATCACGTATGTAAGTTTCAAAATAACGAAATCACGTATCCATTTTCGATTTTACCCTTACTAGTCGAATCGATTCTGGATCAGTCGAATCGATTCGATTCTGTACAGAATCAACTCCGTTCCGAACAGATCAATTCGACTGATTCCTAAATCGATTCGACTGATTCCCAGATAAGTTGAATTGATTTGGAAATCAGTTGAACTGATTTTTTTCTTTTTATAATATCGATTGGTTGATCAACCAAACGACCTCGGATTGACATGAAACTAGATTCTATGTGTTTGTCTACCTCTCTAGATTATGTCCATGCCCTCAAACATCAATTTGACATAATATATTGAGAGTAATAAATTTTTAAAAATGAATACTTTTGAAAATTTTAATTTGTATTCAAACATTCATTGTTCTCAATATATTGGGTCAAATTGATATTTGAGGTTATGGACATAATCAAGAGAGATAGACGAACACATATAATCTAGTTTCATATCAATCCGATATCGTTTAGTCCATCAGCCGATTTTGAGCAAAACCGGCTGATGGATCAAACGACCTCGGATTGGCATGAAATTAGACCCTATATGTTCTTCTATCTCTACTGATTATATCTATGCCCTTAAACGTCAATTTGACTTAATATATTGAGAGTAATGAACTTTTAAACGTCGATCCGATGTGATTTGGTCC
>JBAMIE010188913.1:0-12252 GCA_037177295.1 Kaempferia parviflora | reverse complement strand
TACTTTCATTTTTATTACGTGTGACCAATTTGTGAGTTCAACGTGTTTAGTGATCATGCTTAGCATAACTACGCTCGAATGTATTTCGTATTTAACCAATTTAGTACCTTTCTCAACCCGTCATTCTTGTATAGTCGCTAATAACATATATAATTATTCTTTCTTCTATATGAATTTGGCACATTTGTTATTTTAGCATTTGGTTGCAAAATCTATCTCGAATACCAATTCTAACACAATTGTTTTTCCCTGAGTTCCTCTTAGTTATTTCTTTTTTCAACCTCTAGTAATACTTTCTGATATGGGTGACTAATTATTCTTAATTTCTTATTCTATACCATTCTTTAAGATTAACTGTTCTATTTCTTCTCAATTTCATTCTGTGTGCCAAATGTTATGCATGTTCCTTTTCAGTGGAAATGAGAATAGTAATTGCATAATGCATCTGGATAGAGACTAGTTTTTTTTCTCAAATTTTGATTTAGTTAGTATATGTAATTCTTAGTTGATTGTCAACTATTGTTTTGTTATTAACGTGACAAAAGATGTTTCGTTCACTCTAGTGCCCCGCTAAATCGTCCCTAGGTCAACACGAAAGAGGTAAATCACGGATGACTACTAGCCATTATTGCAAGTAGTCAAGCTATGGAGGAGTGCATGTTTGGACGCGCTGAGTTTCGACCCTAAAATTTTATGTTACAATCTTTTATCTTAACCACCGTACTATCCAAGGGAACCAATTATTTTTAATTAATGCGCTTAGTACCTTTATCAATCACCCATTTTTTTTGCTGGTCGGTTAGTTCTGTTTAGAGACAATAAATAAATAGTGAAGAAATAATCGATTCATTGTTACTGGTTGTTGCTTCAATTGATTTGACTAGGAACTTATGTAACGGACAAAAAGAAAATTATAAGAAATGTTCTTAAATTTTTCTAAAGGAAATTGGGAGGGAAGAAAATTTATTAGGACAGTTATATTTTTTTCTGGTTAACCTAACTAATAGTTTTATTCTTGAAAACTTAATGTTTTGCATATTGCAATGGAGGCAGCAATGTTTAATGTAAAAAAGATAGCAGTGACAGGCATCCAAAAAGACATGCAACTAGCACAAAATAACATAATCTAGATGGGAACAAGAGATTTACATTTGTATTCCAAACATTATCTTGACAGTATAATCTGATGTTCATCACGTGATGCAGGTCCAACCGTCTAATATGACCCTTTAAAATTCAAACGGTGATAATTTTTAATTTGGGATTTGAAATCAGGCTCTGTCGTCAGTGGCCACGCGTCCAGAATTCAAAAATTTACGTTTGTTATGGGTGAAATCATGACCGCCAATTTTCAGTCTCAAATTTCACCGTTTAAACTCTTTTCAGAGTCTTTTTGCTAGTTTTGATCATTTTTATTTTTTGAGGTATTTAGGATAATTTTCGTATTCCTGGTATTTATAGGAGACGATTTATCTTGATTCGTACCTTATTTTGAGGTAAGATCAATTATAAACTTTTTTTTTTGGTAAAAATCAATCTCTTTTTATCTTCTACTCCATTCTCCCCTTCTTATCGTCTGTAGGATAATCATTATTTTACCCGGCATCATCATATTATATCAAACAGTATCTCCAGTGATCTTTTGTGCAAACATAAACCGACAGTTTGATAAAATAAATCTGAACACACGAATGAAACAATTTTACTTGGAAAAAATAACATGCCTACGACCAAAATAACTTAGTTATGTTTTCATGTCTCAATCTCGTTGACAGGGTTAATGCTCCAACTAACTATTTAACCATGTTGATACTCCAGCTTCTGATAGTCATGATTATTTCTCATGGTAAAAGGTGATTCATTTACCTTTAACATTCCCACCAATTCGTCTTTGGGTCAACACGGAGAAAGTAAATTATCGGTAGCTACTAACCATTGGTGCAGTGGCCAAAGTATGGGAGAAAGCATGCTCGGACGCACCAAGTTTTGGCCCCATGACCTAATATGGTAACACTTTATGTTTCAATCACCGCACTGTCCTGAGCGGACCATGATCATTTCTCTTTGTGTGGCAAAAAAGGCGATTCGTTCATCCCAGAGCCCCCGTCAACCCATCCATAGATAGGTCAACACAGAGAAGATAAATCACGAATGACTACTAGCCATTAGTACACGGGTGATCATTTCTCCTTGACAGGTGAGGTAGTGGAGGTGATCTTGGAAATCAAGCGTGGAAGAAGATTTATATTTGAACTGCAGCAACAGGATTTCCAATTCGCAAGTATTTTATATTGTTCTTGTAATAGAAGATTAAAGCTATGCCACTGAGAAACACATACAAGAGGAATACAAAAAATTTTGTATGGTTTTAAGTCAAATTTTCTTGCTCCTATCTCAAACACACTGACATTGTTCTTGTGCTACTCATTTAATATTTGTATATTAAGTCACAAATTGATCGAGGCCCAGTGTAAAACTAATGTTGTACCCAAACATTTCAAAAATGAATAGAAGAAACCGAGTTGTTTTATTTTAACAAACTCTTGGAGATACAATAATAAATATTGGAAACCTAAAAACTTTGGAAAAAAACACACCAACAATTAAACATTAAGAGAATAAGCATCCAGCAATAGGATCGCGACGTTCTCATCATCCAAAAAGTAACAATAATGGTGAAATGTTTTAGAGCACTCGAATGAAAATTGCAGCAGTTGCACAAATATGCTTCAGAATTAACCTGAATGCCTACAAAATTCCAGCGAAATAAATTAATTGACCATCTTGATACATCATATGAGTACAATGTCGCAATGCAATACTGCCTTCATTTGTGTTTTTGAGCAATCTAATAAGTTTTTTTTAGCATAACCAAATTCCAATTGCGACCATCAGAAGATGTCCGCAAACAAGGTCTGATTTCCGCAAGAATGTAGTTGAGAAGGAAATGGTTAACCTCCAAACAAGAATGCTGCTGCTTTGTCTTCATTGCCATCGAACAATCTAAGGGCCTGACTTGCTGATGCCCGATCAAACCCAAGCTCCACAAGTTTGCCAATTTTAGCTTCAAAAGCAGCATCCTGTAAAGTAAAAACAGATTACCAACCAAAGCATCAAGAATTAGATTTTTTTTTTAAAGGAGTAAAGAACAAAGTTGCAAGTTGCTTAGTAATGATAATACCAAGTTGCAAGTTGCTTGCAAGTTCCAATTAATACATAAAACAAAGCTCAATTCCATCCATGTAGACCAGAACCTCTATGGTTTTTAGGTGTAGCAATTTATGGTTTGTTTGTTATCTAGTTGGTCAGTTTAAAAAAAAAAAGTGGAAGCACTACAGGATATATTACTTCACATAAAGATGTAGAACAAAAAGGTGGGTTGTTGAGCAGATACTCTATCTTTCTAATTCTGCAGTTCTTGCTAATCTGAGCCTTATCAACAAGGCAAATGAATGGTTATAAAATATAAAAACAGCTATGTGAACTTTCTTGAAAACTAGTATTTCAATAGATCACAAATGTAACTAAACAAATCAGCAGTTGTATTTATGTCAGAGAAGTTTCTTGTAGTGCGCGTGCAATAGCACACAAAAAAAGTGGAGTGGCAAGAAATGCAGATCAAGGAGTTCACCTGTGTTTGACCAATTGATGGAGTTCCTGAAAATGCAATATTTAAAATAAGTTAAAAAGAAATTTTCAGAAGAAGATGATTGTTAGAAGTTTAAAAGATGGGCACATAGTTAAAAGAGAGCAAGAGGCTTAAAAAGACAATATTTAGGATAAGCTAAATGAACAGAAACCAAGTTAGTTAGAAAACGCTGTGAATCTAACCTGAGGACTGGGTTTGTGTTGAGATATTTGGAGTCTTCCCTCTTGCTCCTGATGATTCCTAAACATTACAGATTATGAATTAACTATATTCTGATACAAAATTTGATATTCCACATGAAAGAAGCAACTCCTATCAGCAGTGGAGAGAATCTCTTTAGGTGCATCAAACTCAGAGAAAATTTCAATTTATGTGAGCTTGTGTGGTGGAAAGTTGTTGATTAACAAACTAAATACTTGCTCAGACAACTAGTAGTCTTGTAGCACCAGATCTATGAAATAAATATTAATAATAAAACAAATAGATGAGTGGTATTTGGTATTGATGTTATGACTCCATTTCCCAATCAGATTGGTAGATACCAGCTGATACATTTAGTTGCTTTTCAGACTGTACCCCTCTGACAAACAAGAGTAGAATTTGTGGTATTGCAGTAACATCTCCAACTTAACCTAATCCTTTGTTCACATTACCCCAATTTACATTAAGATCATGAGAATAAAGAAACCATGAATAAGGCATTAGAAAATCATTTAGAAGCATGCAGCACGCATATCATCTTGCATCAATAGCAGTCATCCATAGTCAGCCTATAACAAAAGTGTGGATGAAACCCAAACAAAACCAGAAATAGTTCGGTTTCACCAACTGACAGTGTGATTGTCAACTTATTACGCTTTTTTTTTTCTGATTAGTGCAAATTTGTGGTGCACATGAGCAGAAAGAAGGTTGCAAGTGTAGCAGTTTGAGACAAGCACAAGTAGATGCAGGATCCAAGGATGAGAAATGCTTAGTCATCAGTTGGTCACATGGTGGTAATGAAGAAAACAACATCAATTGCAGCAAAAGGTGAAAACCCTCACCTCAGGGGCCCCTCTAGACTGCCCCATGCAATTTGGATGGGAGGTAAAAAGCATCAGTTGTTTCTATGCAGTGTTGTTTAGTGTGCTTTGATTTGCATAGACATTTGTTATTTCCACACTAAACATGATCTATAAATCATACTATCATAGTAGTCATAAACGTTTGCTCACTACAATATAATACTACTCGCTCACAATTTCAGGATAGGTTGTACAAGAGACACTAAGGTTTCAGATATCCAGGATAAATACAAGTTAAAAAGCATAGGTCTAATGGTGCAAGAAACCAAGTTAATCACAAAGCATATCTGGGTTAGAAGTTGCTTACAGGAGCAGATACTTGACCTGTTGATGCTTGTTTTGACAGTCTTTCTTCATCACGGATATGAGCTGGTATGTCTTTCTCTGGAAGAGACACAGTTCAGTTAAGCCTTACAGATAAGACCAATTCAGCAGTGAATGAACTTAAACACAAACACTATCTGCAAGGATACAAATAAGACAAATACAGTTATTTCAGATGCTTCTAGAGTTCTAACAAACCTTGCAAAAAAGGCACTGAAACCTCTCCACCTCCCACTCTTAGAACATTCTCCTTTAAATCAATTATACACTGCACATGTTTAACGCCAGAGGGTTTTAAAAGGTCAAGATATACCATCAGTGGTAGCAAAGATATCAAAGCATGGTAAACCACTACCTGATGCTTACGAAGCATATCAAGCCCAAAAAGGAATTCCATGTTTGGTGCATCCAACACAGTAAAGGAGCAAGGATAGAATGCGTGGCCGATCTATGACGAAGAAAGATAATTAGCCACTGATTAATGAAATATTATAAGCAGGTTCCTTAAGTATTTACAACTATCGCTAGAGTTATCATAAAATTGAATATCACACGTCATCATATAAATGTGTCAAGATAAGTAAATTTATAGTATCAAACCAGCCAATTAAGTAGAAATATAGTGTTTATTATGTGATGATATTGAAAGCAACTGGGTTGACAGATTACCAGTCAATTACCTAAATATCAGCAAAAAAATAATATCCTTAAAAGAAATGGTCAAGCAAATCAACAAAGAAACTTACCTTAAGTGGTGCAACATGTATTCGACCTAATATCTCCGACTGGCCAACGCCAATAGCAACACCTCTGTAGCGCTGATCAAGGAGTCTCAAGAGCCTGATAGAAGAACAGAAACTTACCCCTTCAGGAAATAGAAGATTATCATTTCACCTTAGTTTCCCAAAATAGTATGAAAAAGAAAATCCATTCATCAATCCTCATGTCATAATAAAAAATGTGGTGGTGAAATATTCTAAATAATGAAAGCTAACGCATGAGGCTCCTGTTCCTGTTGTAGCAACTTACGAAGAATAGATCCTCATAAATACAGATTTTACTTAATCCAAGATAAAATTAAACAGCTAATTTATAAAGCTAAATAGGAGTTAATTAGAGAAGGTCATCATACCCACATCTTTCAGCGCAACTTTTGGAAATTATTGTCGATTGTGCTCCACTATCAACAAAAGCCTGGAAAGAGAAGCATAAGAGAACTAAATTTAGTTGATATGCATTTAACAATACATGATAAATATGATCTACAAAATAACTGTATTCTACAATTATCTTCAGCAATTGGTTGTCGCACAAAAAAATGCAAGAATTTGAAGTTACCTTTAAAGGTACTCCATTGACTTCCATATCTACATACAACATAACCTACAAATGGGAATGTTGAATAAAATGTAACCAAAGTATTTTTTAAAAAAAAAAGAGCGATAACAAGAATACACCATACCACTCTTGCAAAAGCTTCAGGATTGTGTTCTAAAGCAGCCTCCCAATTTTCCTCAATTCCTTTCTGCAATTTATTAAAATATATAGATAAAAGATATATCAGCTACCAAACATATTATTAGATATTAGCCAGAGGTTGACCAAAAAATGAGTGAGTTAATGTTTACAGACCTTCTGTTTATAATTTTTTTATACAAAACATTAAGGTAAATTTGAGTCCGTGACCCATTTTAGGACATGATATGAGGTACTTCTGGAGCAGCATCTGCAGCTCCATATCATCAAGCAATAGGCTAAACCTTCTATAAGTAACAAGCTACTTAGTATTTTAGTTAGTCATTTGTTGTTAAAATTTCTGCAACTAAGAGATGGTCTAAACAGATACCAGATTAACTTCCAGTACCATTTCCAGGCACATATTGTGTACAGATCTTCCAAGAGGTAGTAAAATTATTAACTAATACTTGCATCAATACCTAAGATGATTTCTTGATTGATTATGCAAAGTTCACAAATTTCTACAACATTGTTTTACTATTACAATTCAATAAAGATCTTCAAAAGATGAATATAACCAATATGAGCATAAGGAATCATGCATATCTCTCTACCTCTCTTTATCTATCTATAGATATAAAATAAAAATTGAACCTCCTAGTAACGGTTGCACCTCATATCTAGAATAAGAAGAATCTATTCCAATCACCGTGTAACCAGTAGATCATTTTAACCACATAAGTCAACTATGCTCCATTTTTCAGGTTCAATCAATTGAGTAAGATCAAGCAAAAATAGGATATTAATAATAGGGGCAATCATCCCTATTAACGTGTATAACCACTATATCATTTTCGTCAAACAGAAGCCAACTGCCATCCATTTTAGGTTTCCAAGGTTTCTTAGCACAGTGTTACAGATACAAGGCTCATATATATTTAGATACCAGTGTCTTCTGTAGAATGAAAAACAAGCCCCAAAACTGCTCAAGTAAACAATAAGTAAAATTAATACAAAATAGTATACCTGTCTGATAGCTGCCTCTATCTTTTTTTGAGACTCAACATCAAAAGGATCAGCATAAAGCAGAGCCTGCATATATGAAGCTATTTTCAGTCTTTTGACAGTGTAAGAATATAAAAATAAGCAATAGATTGAATGATTCCCAACCAATGAAACGAATACCTGAATATGTTCTTTTGCATGACAAAAGAGCAAAAATTTATAATAATTCAAGTATCATAAGTGGTTGCTGAACTATAAGTCTAGATGGGCTTCCTAAAATAAGTGCTACCTAGAACCCTAAAATAATACATGGCACCTCAATTCATGTGGCTGACAGTACATAGCCAAAAGTAAGAACAAAAGGAATCAGATACAATATCACAGATGTTGACGCCAACTTACAAGCTCTTCTTCTTGCTTTCTGCGTAGTTCCATTCTCATTTGATGACGCTCCCGCAAGATATTCTGAAGTTCATTGATGTTGTCACCAAGTATAGCTTGTGCAAGTGCTGGATCATTCTGCAAGTAAAACAATCTATTAATTCACTGGGGTTTGTGCCTCAAAAGTATATGAAAAGTACTAATAGCACTGCAGCAATTTAAGAAGAGCAAAAACTATATATTTCAATATAATGATCAGAATTTCCTAGCTAAAGATAACAATACTAAGTTTTTCTAGGTAAACCAGAAGATGTTAGATTATTTTATCTGTATTTTGCTATTTACAACTTAATGGTCGTGAATATGGAATATGGCCATTAGACAACTGAATTCTAGAATAAAAGTAACTAGATTCTGGGTAAAAGAAAGGTGAGAAAATGCGAGAGGGAGTTTAGTGTATGTTGCCTGCATATGCATTTTTGTCATCGTATGCCTTTTACAACAATCTATGATATTTACATCAAAAAACACATCCCCTTTGGCTGAGATCTCAGGTGTTACTTCATGCACCCTACTAATACAGATCTTAAATGTTGATCATTAGATATAATTATTGTTACAACCATTCTTGATTGGATTAACTCAACATGGGGTGGTAGGGTTTACGAGTCCAATAATAGAAATTGTTAACTCCATAATATCTCACAAATGTTAGGCATAAGACAATGTAGATCACGAACCATTTAACTAATTAATAATACAAAGAAATCGATTGCATAATTGCATTATTCTTAAAGCAAAGTGTGTGACTGTGTGCCAAAGTGAAAAGACAGCACAGATGGTAAAAAACCTGCACCATTTTCTTATTTAGGTTGCAAAAGTAGAACCCTTAGAAATCAAGTGTCTCAATTAAGCTATCATTTTTTTCTTACAAAATTAGACACGTGTATTATATAGGTTGCAAAAGTAGAAAAGACAGCACAGATGGTAAAAAACCTGGACCATTTTCTTATATAGGTTGCAAAAGTAGAACCCTTAGAAATCAAGTGTCAGAATTAAGCTATCATTTTTTCTTACAAAATTAGACACGAGAAAAGAAAGCTGATTCAGTAACAAAATCATGTAACCAACTAAAGTAGAATCAACAATCTTTCAGATGTTGCAATAAATCAAAGAGATTTGCTTGTTCAAATAAGTTCCAAGAAATTGTCATATAAAAATGATCAGAGGGTAAACCATGTGAGCTCTACCTGAAGAAGTTGAGTTATCAACTGAGAATCATGCCGAATATGCTGCTGGAAGGCAGCAGGATTGATAGCTGAACCATCCGCATTTAATCTCAATTCAGCAGATGAAGCACTGGGACAAGTGAAAAAAACATGTCAGCATAAATTTTACAAAAAATACAAACTAGTTCGAGAGAAGATCTGCAAGGTAAATCAAAATAATGGTTAATTAATCTATCCTTTTATTTTTCACTAATCAATGCACATACTTTTTGGAAATGTTAGTTCTGTTAGTTCAAATGTTAGCATGCTGGCTCAGCTCATGTCAAATTACTAAGCTTATACCATCAGTCCATGTAAACAACCAAAAAAAAATACATAAAGCAAACTGTAAACAGACCTACAACCCAACCCACCAATCCATCTGAAGTCTGAACGCCCTGGCACAAGTACCAATTTTATTTTTATATCAAAAGCAATCATTGGCATTTGAATCACCTTGAGTCCCTGATCATTCAAAAATCAACTTCTAATCCAGTTTAATCTGCAATTTCTGTCCCTAATGGCAGACATATAAAACCCTACTAGCGTGGAAGAAGCAGAGAAGTGAGGTCCTTTGAACAAACAGATCCTAAGAAGGTTCCAACTTCTCTCATTCATTGTGCTTTCTTCTCCAGTGGCAGAGACAAGGCAGAAAATTGCTACATGACCCAATAAGCTTTGGAAGCAGAAAGTGGGAAATACATGTAAAAATCATCTGAATTAAGAAATCCTGAAGGAATGGAGTATGACATTTGACATAAGAAAGAACGGAGCATTTTTAACATTGGTTTCTCACCTTAATCATATAGCTAAAATAGTACCGTGAATGACAGCAATTATTGAAAAAAAATGTGTATGGAGTTGAAACTCAGTTCTTATTCGTTTCCAACAAAGGCTGGCCTGCATAGTTCATCGAAACAGGAGATTGAAAATCCTAACGTACAGTGGGTAAGCAAGCAGCCTACGAAGGATCATTTTGTAAGTTACTCAAAAGTTTAGATGATTAAGAGTCTCAATTTATTAGACTCCTTTTGGTTTTTTTGTCATTCCATTATCTCTTCAACAAGCAAGTGCATGTGGCTTCAATGGTGATTGGATTATGTATAGTATATGACGCCAGTAAACATAGGGCTCTCTCTGTCGATACAGTAAGGACAGCAAAAGGCACTCTAGGAGCCAATGCAAGGGCAGATCCAAGATCCCTGTTTTCTAGTATATCATCAACTGATCATTTGAAAACAACCTTTTTGCACAGTAAATAGGACCAAAAGATTCCCAGTGATACCACTTTGGAAGAGTCATACTCTGAAATCCCGTCCAATAACAAATAAAATATTTCACGTTACACAAGCTAGCTCACTTACTGTCTAATCGCCTCAGCAGTGAATACAGAAACGTGAACGGAGTTAGCAATTGATTAACTACCTTGCCGCTGCTGATGAAACCATCATGATCATATCACCATCACCGACGCCAAGAGCACTCAACCGTTGCGAATTACTTATCTCCTTCCCGTTGAAATGCAGATGTTGCTGGGGAAGTGACACATTCGTCTGCCATAATCCAAACACCATCCGGTCAGATTAACCTAAAACCTCCCGACAGTTGGGGGGAAAAAAACGTTTTCTCACCTCCACCTCAAGTAGGGCCTTGACATTCTCAACCTACACGAAAAATTGTCAAAACCTTTCTCGCAACCACTTAATACAGCCAGGAATAAAGTAAAATTCAACGGAAAAAGGCCGAACTCTAGAGATTTAACTTACAGACTCATCGGCATCGACGTCGAGCGTGATGAACCGGTCGTCAGGGGTCATCACGGTGATCTTCATTGGCCCTGAGAATTTAGGGTTTGGGGAAAGGATGTCCAGAGAAGAATCAGAAAGAAGGGAATTTGGGGGATAAAAGAGGAATCCAAGAGGAAGCAGAGAGAGATCTTATCGGCTGTCGAACAAGTAGTTGAATCGGTCTGCGACGAGACGATAGATATAATGGCAATTACAATTTCCAAATTTTTAATTGGTCTTGCAGAAGAAGCAAGGAATATGTCACAGGTGCTTCAAGCGTCACGCTACTGGCTAATTGGTATTGGGCCGGACTAGAGATTTTTTATTTTAAATATCTTACTGTCTTAGAATATCTATCTTTTAATAACTAACCTTTAATTTGACGAAACTTAAAATTAAATTATGTTAATATTTTTTTTACTTTTCACATAAAAAAATAATTTTAAAATTTATTAGTAATTTTAATTTTTTAATTTTTTTCTCTTATATTTTCTTTTTTTTATAAAATTTAGTTTTATCTGAATTTAGAATATTATAGATGTGATTTTATTTGATATTCAATTTCAAACCCTAAAAACTAAAATGCAATTTCTAAGGCTTCTATATTGGTCAGTTAATTGGGTATTATAATATTTTGTTAGTGTTAAAATCAATACAGGCAAAAGTTAATATTACGTGTCATTAACCGCGTTCAACAAATTGAACGTGTTAAACCATGAATTTTTTATATAAAAAATTTTCTATATGCATGCACACACCGATGCATGAGTTTTTTATATATATAAAATAATAATAATTTATATAATAAATATATTTAAAATTAATTTTAAGTAATAAATATATTTAAAAATATTATTATTATTTATTTTAAATAATAATTATATAAATAAAATTAAAATTATATTTATTTAATATAAAAATAAGAATAAAGAGGTTAATATTATGTGCATGTGGACCCCATAAATAATGAGTGTTAATGTTAAAACGAATGTGAGAGAATAAAGATGTTAATATAATGTGTATGTGGCATATGAACCCCATGTATTTTATGAGGTGGTGAGTGCTATAACTCTCAACGAATGTGGATGCCCTAAGGAAATTATATTATTTAATTACCTAAATTTAAAATATAAATTATATTACCATTGAATAATATTATTTAATTAGAAAATATTTATTTTATAAAATTTACGCATATTCATACATTATATTACTTAGTTCAAGTTATCATATATAACCTTGGTTATGTGATTACTTGGTAATCACATAACCAAGGTTATGGGGAATAAAACATAACCTAATGTTGTTTGGTTCAA
>JBAMIE010188887.1:0-12253 GCA_037177295.1 Kaempferia parviflora | reverse complement strand
TTGAATCTTGACTATTAGTATTAGGCTATTAACTCATCATATATAAAACAGATGTCTTATATGTTTTGAACTAACTTTGTTGACATTCACAAAATTAACTCGGAGTATCTTTCTAATCATTTCAGAGTGAAGACTGGAAAGAATATGACATGCCTTTTTTTATATTTATATTAGAGATAATTGGCTCCAAAGATACTCATTAACTCAGTATCTTTCTAATCATCTCAGAGTGAAGACTGGAAAGAAAATGACGTCTTTTCTTTCTAATCATCTTAGAGAGAATTGGCTCCATATTTGAACTTTGACTATCAGTATTAGGTTATTAACTCATCATATATAGTTACAGATGTCTTACGTAATCTTTTTTGACATTCACAGAATTAATTTTTATTTCTCTTTTTGGATGTTTAGCCTACAATCTCAATCAGACACAAAAGATTATTATTAAGTAGCTTGCTAGTAGGTACTTACATGAACTTAAAAACCACATAAAGAAAACAAAAGGAAGACTGCCTATGAACTTCATTAGTTAAGCAAGCTAATTTTATAGAGATGTACAACAAAATTCAAAAAATAAATAAATAAATAATCAACTAATTGGTGATCGGCCATGTGTATAATTTATGCTTTGAAAGTGGCATGAGAGTTTTGGAAACTTGTTTGACACTATGAGAAATAGTTAAAAATCATGAATATCTTTCATAGAATATAGAAAATCATTAGAAACTCAGAGATATAAACCTGTGTCCTATTCCTGGTACTCGAATGCCCTTCTTTTTCATGCCTTCAACAAACTCATAAGGGGTGAGGCCCTGAAAACAGAGACATATTTAGTACTACTGCAACTTAATTACCAATAAACAAAAAACTTATATACTCACTCTTTCATATGCATCTTTGAAATACCGAGCAGCATCATCAATTGCCCCACCAAATCGAGGACCAATTGTAAGTAACCCTGTATTTCAGAAGTTGCTCATTTTTCCTTCCAATGACCATTGAACATAGGCAAAGCCCTGGGTTTGACTATTAACATGAGCCAAATAAAAATGAACTCGCCTGATACCAGACTGGAGACTAAATCCTTTCCAGCCCTTGCTGTAACTATAGTGTTATGAGCACCAGAAACACAGGGACCATGATCAGCACATAACATGATGCAGATCTAACAATTGCAGAAAGAAATAATGTGAGACTAAAGGTTACAGATATCAAATATTAGCAGATTGTTGTTGCATAAAGTAACTAAAATATTAGTCAAACTCATCAAATTGCTAAAAGAAATAATATTTACCAGTCAACAACTTAAAACAAGTGAGAGAAACTCATTTTCCAACAGACCTCTATGAATTGTGTACAATAACGTGGTAGGCTACGCTTGAACCACAAAAGGGAGATGACATCGCCCACACCAAAGCCACTTTGGACAATAGTAGACATAGGTACACCAGCATAACAAGGTTCGTCACCTGTGAATAGAGACGCGACTTAGCAAATTGTTGAGCATTGGAAGTCCATTTTGTATGAGGAAAAAATTGTATTAAATTGCACCTCTGTCATCTGAAATGGTAGAGATGATATGGGTTGGAGCCCGGACCTTCCCACTTTTGATTGCAGATTTAAGATCCTCTGGAATTTGAGGTGGTTTAATTTCAGGTACAGGAGCAATCTTCCCTTCCTCAGCCTACCCCACAAAGAGAACAAGATATAAAAACCAGCATTGGCATTCTTCTCAAGTGCACAGAAATAATACCAATTGATATCACAGAAACAAACTGAACCACAACAGCATACCAGCTTCTCAAATGTTTCTTTGATTGCAGTCTCAAATGCTTCATATGAAGTTGGAACAAATGCTCCAGCATCTCTGAGTGCCTGATTTTTCGCTTGTGCTGATTCCAACTCAGCACCACTTTTTGCACCCTAGTTTAGTAAATCAAGAAATGATAAAATAAGAAGACAAAAATGATTTGGATCATGGCTAACAGAGATGGTCAAAAAGACACAATATGAAAAGATAAAGTTCAACTCACAGCATGGCCAAATTGCACTTCAGATTTGAATAGACGGGCACAGGTTCCGCTAACCCAAGCCACTACTGGTTTATGAATTTTTCCTTCTTTTAGAGCCTCAACAAGGGAGTATTCATCTCTCCCACCCAATTCCCCCAGCACAACTATCATCTTGACCTATGTAGAGCAAGGAATATAAATGATAAGCAATTATTAAAGACAATGTTTAGTAATTTTCCTTTTCTAAGGAGAAGCTTATATTGATTAATATTCAACTACAGTTTATCTTAATGCATTACATGACAAGTGATCCAGAGATTGAATTAAACATGGTATTCACTAAAGAGCTTTTTTTTCTATAGTTAAGGAATGTTATTTGCTGAAGAGTTATTCTATAGTACTCAAGAAGATTAATTTCAAGGTAACATACTTGAGGGATGTTGTTAAAGCGCAAAACATGATCAGAAAGAGTTGAGCCAGGAAAAACATCTCCTCCAATTGCAATACCTGAATAGCAAATCAAAAGAACTCAGATCAAGATTTTACAAACAGAAATATTAAAAACCTGGAAATAACAGTAATATCACCTTCATAAATTCCATCCGTGACACGGGCAATTGTGTTGTAAAGCTCATTTGACATGCCACCCTATAATGACACAAGAAATTATTATATCTGGCAAGTAATACAATAAAATAAAACTATTTAATTTGAGTCTTTAGCCAGGAAAGAGGAGCCATATTTTAAGACAAAGTCCATTAGTACATGGATAGTGGTAATGTGAGAAGAGGGAAAATTGTGTGATGTAATTTAGTTTCTAAAGAATATGAAACATCAAGTATCATGGGACAAGTGGTATGCCAATTAGTATGATTTGTGTTAAACAAGAAACCATGTGTTCTCCATTCCATGGTATACAAGTCAGAATTAGTTAGTTATTGTTTTGTGTCGTTTAGCCATCATAAAAAATTAAACATAAAGGTAACACAAATGTAGCAATATTAATCCATGAAGCTCCCTCTAATGTGGTTTCTACTTTCTACAGAGGAGTAGCCTTCCACCAATATGGTTTCTAAAAAGATCTAGCATGTACTAAAACAAAGTTAATCATGAATCTAATGCTACTCTTCCATCCTACTATGAAAAAAAAACCTTACCAATGTACCAAGCCTAGATCTCCTATTTGGTCTATTAGCCTAGGGGCAAGTCACAAAGATTAAGTACCCTTGTCATATTCTAGATTCTAATGTTTGATGCAATCAGGAAATTAGCTTTGATGCAAACATGATGAATGACACATTAATCCAAGAGATACAAATTAATTAAAAAAAATTAGAATGATCATCCACAATCTCTAAATTGATATTTCAAAATGGGCTTGTGTTTGTGTTGTCCGAGTAAACTACAACATATTAGATTGTTAATCATATTCCAATTTCTGAAAAAGATGCAAGGAATGTATACAAATATTTTGTAATAAATTATATCAAATATGATGATATATACATAATATGTAGAGATATTTATATCAGATACATATTGCTAAATTTTACACCAAGACAGGCAGGCCACCTGTTAAAGGATGACGTCCAAATTTTTTTACTACTAACTACAACTCTACATAGCCAATGAATTTTACACTGAGACAGGTCACCTATTAAAGGATAGTGTCCAAATTTATGACTACTAATTACAACTACATAACCAATGTTGTATGGTGTTGCTCCATATAGTAAGACTGCTATAAATAAGAACCAAAGTCAGAATACAATACTATACCAATATCCATATAGGCTACACCTACACCAAAGCTATTGTGTGAGTAAAGTTAATGCTTGCTGAAAATACTTTCTGTTTGAAGCTAGCATAAGAAAATGCTATTTTCTGAAAATGGTACCAATTGAAAAGATTCAGCATCTCTCCCTATAAGCGATATGTTCATTGTGTCAAAAATACTATTTTCTAAAAATGGTACCATTTGAAAAGATTCAGAGTATTTCCCTTTAGATATATTCATTATATCAAAAAATACTATTTTCTGAAAATGGTACCATTTGAAAAGCTTGATATATTCATTATGTTTTCAAACATATCTCAGTACTATGAAAGTTACTCGGCATTCTCATACATAATTGTATAGGAAAAAAAATATCTCTGGATATCATTTACTAGGTTGCTTTACATAGACACTATGTTCAAGTAAGCTGCAGAGGTATGACAACCCAAAAAGTTCCCAACAAACAAAAAAAGGACTTTGGAACTTTCATCTTATTAACAAAATTGTTTGACAATAGAGCTATATGATCAATAGAACCGTGGATACACTCATAAATTGTTTAGGACAGTAAATACCTTCAGTTGGTGTCTAATAACTTAGAATAAAAGGTGGCAGCAAATCAAGGTAGTTGGGAATGAACACCCACAGGAAATATTGTCTAATTGCCTAGTTTTTTACCATATATAACAATAATAAATTTGCTACAGACGAAGGATAACACCATGCAAACAAAACAAGTTTAGAAAATGAAATAATTCAACGAGAGGATAAGTACCGATTTAGACACAAATCCAACAGATCCAGGCCTGTAAAGCTTGCATTGAATTATATTGTCAATTGTTCCAGCAGTGTCACCAATCTTAAAAGCACCAGCTTGAATGCCTCCAACAGTGGCTGGACCAATAACTACCTGAAACCAACATTGGAAAGGTATTGAACATGAAAATAGAAATTAGTGCAGGAACTATGCACAGTGAACCAACTAACAAATGCACCATTTTTTTTTTTGTCATTTACTACTAATTTAATGTTTTTACTATATAATATTTCAATTCTAAAAGATCAAGTTTTAAGAGCGAAAGTATTTTCCGTTCTGACTGAATTACAAGAATTCTTCAGACTTGTTCATGTTTCTAACCTTGTTATTAGCTCTTGCATATGCAATAAGCTGCTTGGTGTCTGACTCTGGAACACCTTCAGCTATAATAGCAACTACTCTAATGGTGTGTTGCTTCAAAGCTGACATAGAAGAGGCTGCCGCACTGTATTAACAATGAAGCATAGTATAAAAAAAAAATGTACTGCTTTCTAAGCATGCAAAAAATACAATAAAAAAAAATAAAATCACAAACCTTCTGAATGATGCAAAATTGATAAAAACATCAGCAGTTGGGTGTGCAGCACATGCTGCTTCAATTCTGTAGATTAATCATACAAGAAACATCAACAAACTGTTCAGCTAATCAAACGATAGAAGCTAAAAGTTGCTGTTTAATAAACTGAAAGATGGCACTTTCGAAGGAATGACAAAAGGAAAGTTAATCCATGTAAACCAATTTCTAACAAGTAAATGAAAGCTATCTGAACTTTACAGGTTTCGCTCAATAGGCTATTTTCATTGAACAAAATTAAATGGTAATTAATGTATCAAAATATCTCCTAAAAGCATTTAAAGTTCTAACTGTGTAGTATTATCTATTCAATGAAGCATGGTTTAAAATTTCGAGTTGCATCGTAGTTTCAGTCCCCAAATGGAACGATACAGTTTCAGTACCATATGATATATTTTAATCTAAATATTAAAAAAATTAAAAATACAATTTTTTTTTAAAAGGGATCGTGGTGCCCGCACGATCCTCCTGGCACTCTGGCAGCCTCCGTGACCGTGACCCCAAGGCGGCATGCAGTGCCGATACTAGGCAGTGGGCAGAACCACAAATGTCGCCCATTTCGTAAGGCACGACACAAAATTTTAAACCTTGCAATGAAGTAAACAACTCCTTATTGCGCTATGTGATATGCTTGGTACTGTAATCATTATAAATGCCAACTGTACATGCTTCAGCTATGCTTTTTTGTAACCCTAAATATTACTGTTCTTTTTTTTCTTGTTTCTTGCCTTATTGCAAAAAAATAAATTAATAAATAAATAAAATCCCTTTGTGTCACATACTTGAAGACAAATTCATTGCACCAGAAAAAGCAATGGAAATATACATCTGTCATCTAGATGGTGCACTTTGCATAAAATAGAATGAGATATACCAGAATGAAATCTACAGACTATATTAGTCCAATCATATTATCGCATGAGCAAAAATTGAGGGATGATAACTGCATGAATAGCCTTAAGCGCCAATGTAGATATAATATGCCTTACGTTGAATGGACGGGAATTGCAATTTCTTCCTGTCCGAAAAATAGCTTTTGAAACCCCTCTGAACCAGGATTTATTATTCCAGCGACCGAAGGTGTTTCCCTTCCTATAATCAAACAAAAAATTGCAAGAAAAGTGAAAAGTGTAACCCTCAAACATAAGCGCACAAAGGATGCACGGGAAGAAACAAGAAGATATCAACAAACCACAAAGGAAGTCGAAATCAAGCATTCTCTGGATTGGAAGTTGCTTATAATTGTAAAATAAAGCTTGAGTATTTCGCGAGAAAATTTGCCCCGTGGCCATTATGTGAGTGAGAACAAAATGCAAGCTGTGAACAATACAAAATAATTAGTTCCTTTTACAAGAAGGAATAAACCTATAATTATGCATAAAAAGATCACATTTAGCAAGATATATCAAATTATTGACATATAGATGTCTTCTATCACTCCATTTATGTAAAATATTGCAATTTTAGTGACATAAATAGAGTGTGGGAAAGAAACCTAGAAACAAAAGGTATGGAATAAATACCTTAGTGCATTAGCTATTATCTTCCAACAATGGTCATTTGACCAATAATTTTTTTTAGAGAGATTCCTTCCATTTTGCAAATTCATGTAAATGACAATGTCCAGATGAAAAATACGAGATACTAGCATTTCAACTAGTTATAAAAAATATATTTGATTCACAGCAGAATCATACCATTCAAAAGAGAAAAATAAACAGTTAGATAAGGTTAAATTTGCATCCTTGATGTCTACCAAATTATGCATTCAGTACAACAAAGTACGGGATATGTATTGGGCAAATAGAATAGTCAAACCAAGCATCAATTATCCAAGACAACATAGTTGTGAACAGGATTCATAGCTATGATTGGAAGAAATCTTTGGAAGATTAGTCATCCTCACTAATTCCTCTGAAGTTAAACAACCCACTTTAGCTCTTCCTAGGAAGATAGGATGCCTACTAAATCCTTCCTTCGCAAGGGAAAACACTATGCACTTGAACTGCTGCAAAGGATGAGATTGTCGAACCTATTGCAAGATTGCAACATTGTTGATGATATTTGGATTAAAGTGCCAGTTTTTAGTTACATGCTATTTCCCTACAAATGATACTTTGCATAACAATTGTCTAAGAGCTAGTGCTAAAAGGATCACACTCACTATTGCTTCGAATGGTTATGGTGAGTATTTGATATAAAAATGTATTGTATTTTTGTTGGGGAAAAGGACAACGAATTCATTTGATCATTCAGTTTATCAATTTTCTGTGTGAAGCTGAGCTTGAGGTATGAATCCATTTTACTCTCGTTCCCAACCCACATAAACAAGTCAAAGACTGTTCATGGACAAAAATTACAGCAACTTAATTTATGATTCAAAAAACATCCTCTATAGAATTTTTTATCATTATTTTTGCATTCATCAACTTCAATCTTCAAAGATACTAAACTAGCCACAAGGATTGAGTTACAAGTTCAGAATTTCATTCTCTAGTCAAAAACTCCAAAATGTTTACAGAAACAAAACACGGCCAATCTAGGTTCCGAAGATTCTAATCAAGCACGACCTAGAATCAAGAGATGTACCCACTTCGAAAACATTGGCCAATACATAAAAGGCTTCACATCAAAATCCAACTCGGTGACTATATTTCTGCAGAAAATCCCCCAAGATCTCATGCGAGTATTACAGATGAAGATCCAAAATCGAAACACATAAAGATCCAGGAAACGGGAGAAACCCCGGCACTGAGGATTGATAACCCCGACTTGAATCGACTAAATGAGAAAATAATACTTCAAAAATGAACGATTAGAATGGCAACTCCTCAACAGGCAAGATGAGCAATTAGAATGAGAGCGGGATTCAACTGGATTCCACCCTGGCTCCGCAGATCAACAGATCTCGACTTGCAGGAACAATTTTGACAAGATAAAATCCGAATCGGGAAGATTAATCTGATACCTACAAGAAAAGAGAAGGCGAAGAGGCGACTGTACCTGAAGAGATCCTGGCACGGAGAGGGAAGAACTCAAACCGCAACGGGATCGCTCACAGATCACACAATTTGGAGTGGGGGGTGCTATAAATAGAGAGAGAAAGAGAGAGAGAGGGGTGGGTGGAAGTCTGGAAGAGCGGTAGGTGGTAGGCGACTGGTCACGTGACCCGCAGACAAGTCCCAACCTACACGGCCATTGCTCAACTGCCAACTATGCAATGCAATTAAACCAAATCCGGGTTTAAAAAAAGGAACCAATTGAATGCAAATTAGGGATGATAATGGGGTAAGGCGGGTAGATTTGTCATTTTCATTTCTATTTTTGAATTATATTCTCGTTCCGTGGGGATTAAATCTTCATCATCGTCCTCATTTTTGATTCTCATTCATACTTCCCATCTAATATTTACCAAATTAATCAAAAAATCCTCATCCCGGTCTCCTATCTTGTTGTATCGGGACGGATTCGAAGATAGGGGTAGTGTTCTCATATTTGTCTCGATTCAAATGTGGGAATTTGGAAAATCTTAGAACCCAAACTATACTCGAAAATATTTACTAAACTCACCTCTATTTTAGATTTTCTCCGGGTAATCCTGAATATGTGAGAATAATTACCATCCCTAATGGAACCCTTTATAAAATTCAAAAAAAAAAAAAAAGCCTTTAAATGTAGTAAGGGGGGAAAATCTTCCCAATTAAAGAATTTTTTAACTTTCAATTTTTTTAAGGAACACACTTATTTTTTTTATTTTACCTCTTTACTATTATGATATTACGTTTCAAAAATCAATATTATTGTGATATTAATTTAAAAAAAAAACTACTGATTTTAAGATTTATGTATTTTAAAATAATATTATTTTTTAAAATGCAACACCACTCTTGATGATTTTTAAAAATTAATTTTTAAAAAATAAATTACAATAATATTGATTTTAAAATATATGTGGCAAAAAGTAATTGGCAATCCTTCCCTTAGTGATATTGTTCTTTAAATAAAATATTATAAGTAATGGAAGGGAGGAATAAAATGAAAAATAAATAAATCTTTTATGACATTTAAAAGGTAGGTGAACTTTTATGAATTTCGTAACTTAAGCCCCCTTTGACCGATCGTGGAAAAATCTTCCGTAAATAATCCAGTTGATGACTTAACAAATTTAACATGAATTTTTTATTTTAATATGTTTTATAATAATCTTAATTGACTGGGAAAACTAAATATTTAATACTATATTAAATGTAAATTTAATCATATTAATACGTTGCCAGTTTAAAAATTCATCGAAAAGTATTGAGTTTGGAATTTTAGATAAATGAATTTATTATTTTAAAAACACTAATGAATATTTTATTTTATTAGTAATCTGGGTGTTTAAGTTTCACCTACTAATCAATAGATGTAGATGATCGGATTAATTTGAAATATAGATTATATAATTAGAAAATGATATTCATCCAATTTAGAATTCGAATTCTCATCTTTTGATTATTATTCTAAATTATTGATGACAATTTCATCCAAATGGAAGATCCGGTATATGAAGGGACTATCGATATTCGATATTTGACACGAATACCTAATATATATTGAATGATAATAGTTAGATAGAAAGAAGTAAAATTATAAGTATAGAAGATATTCGATCTTTTAATGGGTATGAATATACTCATCAGATATTTTATACCCGATGGTATGAGGACGGAGGATATAGAATCCGACGAGAACCTGAATTCTAACCCGACCCATTGTTATCCTATGGACCCGTCCTAGAGCTAACACGGAGAAGGTAAACCACGGGTGACTACTAGTCATAAGTGCAAATGGTTAAGACATGGGGAGGTATTTGTTCGGACGTGCCGAGATTTGACCTCTAGACCTCATGTGGTAAGCTCTCATATCTTAACTAACCATCGCACCGCCCCGAGGGGACAATGTGAGTCTAACATAGATTAGAGAGTAAATGTCGAAATCAAGTTGGGGTAGCCCAACTTTGCTTGATCTAAGTCCTATTGAGCATGATCCATTAAGATTTGAGTGGCCAAGCCTAGTTCACTAGTCAGGCTAAAGTAGTTTAGTCCACGAGCTATGTTGGGTACCACTCAATCTCGAGATGTGAGTCTAACATAGATTTAGGGTAAGCACTAAAATGCTCTCCAATCCATCGGAAAAATACTAAATTTGGTATAAAATTAACACTAAACTACTCTAATTTAAACATCAAATTTCACACGTACGGTAAATAGTGTAACACCATTTTTAGTATTGTACTATTTACATCAATATATTTGGTGTGGGAGAGAGTTTTATTTTTTTAATTTTATTATTAATAAGAAAGATAGAATATTCTAAAGAATATTTAGACTCCATTTTTGGTCCACTGCACAGCTATTGGATCGAAGGTAAAATCGAAGTACTGATTCATCTTGATCAGATCGAATGACTGATGTATAGTGGACTAGGAATGAGCCAGAAATTGTGGTCCAGAGGATCTCCAGAGCTAAAATAATATTTAATGTTGAAATTGAATTATTTTAATATAAAAATTATATCAAATATTATGTTATAGATTGGAAATAATCTAAATGATAAGGGGGCACTTGATAAGAGGGTTTAGAAGGCTGGAATGGAAATGAAATATGTTTCATTCCCAATCTTAATACTTGGTAGATGAGAATCAGATTCTAAATATGGGTCTCATTCCCCCCTCAATCAAATATATTACCATTTTGATTACCAAATATATACCAAGTGTCCTGTAAGTCTTGTTCAAATATTTAACTACATAAAAAATATTTATAAAAATATATTTTTATTTTATTTGAAATAAGATAAATGAACAAAGGCTAAGCCAACCTAGGCAGTAGGCATGACTCAAATGGATCTCAACCATAAACCATAAACCATAAAGTCAAGAGTAATATCAAAAAAAAAAAATAAATAAATAAAAATAAGTCAAGAGTAATATCAAAATGTCTGACCCTACGGTCAAAGGAAGTATCACGAATGTCCAATCCTAAAGTCACGGATCATGTTGGTGTGGCCCGTGACAAACAAAATCACACTCAAACCCAAACCAGTTAGGATTTCCTATCCCGAATCTCTAGTGTCCTCGTGATCGTTTCTCTCATTTACATATAGACATCCATTTTACTTACACTCAAACTTCTCTGAAAGACTATCTAACTCATTAATATTTATTTATAGTTAAAGTTTATCCATTTTTATATTTTTTATGTAAGAGAGAATGTTTTAGTTAATCAACATCTGATTTTAACATTGATAGAGTAGATTTCATTTTAAGTATGTCGTTTTAGATACACTAACGAGTTAGGTAGTTTTTTTAAAGAAATTTAAACATAAATAAAGCGAATACCGAAATATAAATGAGAGAAGGGACCCAGAGAAAACCAGGGATTCAGACCACGAGATCCAAATTGCACTCAAATGTCACAAAAACTGAGTAGAAGGAATAACTTGATCGAACCCTTTTGACAGCTAGGTAGATAATTTGGGTGATCAACTTGTCACAAACTAACCTTTGATTTTTCCTTTTTTTTTTTAATTCAATCATTTGAACCGATGGACCACACATTTGAATAGCAAGAAATTAAAGCAGCTTTCCTTTCATTCTTTGAAGCTTGGAAAGATCCTCTGGACCACAATCTCTGATCCATTCTTGACCGCTGCACATCAGCCGTTGGATCTGATTAAGATGGATCAGTATTTAAATTTTACCTTCGATCCAACGGTTGATGTGCATTGGTCCAGAAATAGACCAGAGATTGTGGTTCGGATCTCAACTGCATTTGGTATTAAAGCCATCAACTTTGCAACTAACTGCAGACTTGTACGTGAAGCCAAGCAACAGTCGATATCAGTTGGTGACGGAGTTGACTTGGCGATATCTTAATTCGCAAGCGTCAATCACTTCATGGGACACTCCACCAGAGAATTTTGCTCAACCAGAATGCAATCAATGCTTGAATTTGATGTTTCTATAAGCACCATCAATTCTGTTAGCAAAGGCTTATTTGCCATTGACTTCCTCGAAACAAAGTTTTCAA
>JBAMIE010188879.1:0-12254 GCA_037177295.1 Kaempferia parviflora | reverse complement strand
GAGAGAGAGAGAGAGCAGGCGAAGAGATAGGGAGGAGGAGCCAGGACGAAGAGGAGATCTGGCCGGAAAAATTCCCCTTTTTCCCTGTGCTCTTGAAAGGATCCCTCTTGATTGACGCATCTCTCCGCCGAGAGGGCACTGGATCTGGAGTTTTTGGGCGGGGGTGGGCTGTGAAGAGAAGATCTGGTCGGGTGGAGGAAGACAGGATGACTGATGAGGAGAGCCTGGTGGTGTGATTGGATGACAAGGAGAGATGGAAAGGAATCGTGAAGCGAGGAGAGGGACCATGGCGGCGGCGGCGACAAACGGCGGTGGCGGAGGGTTGCCGAGGAGGAGGCAGCGGAACAGCAGCAGCTTTAGGGACTCTCCTGGTTCGATTCCATGATTGGGTCTTCTGCCTTTGTTTATGTTTTTTTGTTTTCGGTCGAATTCTAACTTTTTCTTTACTGGGTGACTTCTCCCGCAGAAGAGGACGGAAGGATGGAGATGCCGGACACATCAAGGTTGCGGGATCGAGGGTCCAAGAAAGATCGAGATCGGGACAGATCTAGTCGTAGCAGGAGGAGAAGAGGGGAGAGGATGCTTCATGGAAGCAACAGAGACAGAGATGAAGGCGATGAGAGCTCTGAGGAGAGTATGGACCAGGACGAGGAGGATGAAGACGAGGGCATGCCGGTTCCTGTGCGACTGCCGCCGTCTTCTCCTCCTCTGCCAAATCCTGTGGCTGCTTCTTCACCGCAACAAAATCAGCAGCATAATAACCACCACCACCAGCAGCAGCCGCCCCGGAAGAGCTTTCCGCCAAAAGCGGTTAAGTGGAAGGCAGACGAGATGATCGGCGTCCCTGTACCAAGAAAAGCTCGTTCAGGTAGGAAACCAAGAGTTGCTTGTGGCGATAAATTTAGAATGCCTCAAAAGACAAGGATCTTATCTTTCCGCCTCTTATTTTGCTTATCATTGTTATCTTTTGATTTTCCAGCGTCTACGAAAAGGGCACATGAACCTCCAGTTACAGGAGGCGGCGGCGGAGGCGGTGACCATATCGGTCATCAGGCTTCCATATCGCCCTCAAGGCTAAGCCCTATTTCCACCACCCAACTTTCCCCATCTTCTTCCAACGGTTCCCTTCGTAAAAAGATGGTTTGGCGAATTCTTCTAACTTTTCTTCTTTTCATCTCTCAGCTTTAAATGTTTGGCATGCTTATCTATTGCTGTTTTTTGTTGTTGTTATATGGCACCAGAAGCCGATGACTGGAGCGAAACACCGGCCCCCAAAGTTCTCCAAATCGGCAACTTGCCAGGATGAGATCGAGATTGAGGTCGCGGAGGTTTTGTTTGGGATGACAAGGCAATTCGACTCTCTTCCCAAGCAGGACAGCCACAAAATTGATTCAAGGGATTTAGATGGTGGATCGGGCAATGAAGCTAAATCTAGAGTTTCATCTCCTAGCTCAGTGTCTCCGTCTCCGGCAGCATATTCAGCTGCGCTTCCTTCTTCCAATTCATGTTCTAATCCTGCCTCGCTGCCCACAGTCGGTGCGTTTTGTGTTCTCTACGTACCTCCTCCTTTTGTGGTAAAAAGAAAAAGGGAAAAAGGATATTTTTTCTTCTGACTTTTCTTCTTGTTCGCTCTGCAGCTCCAAAGCGAAAGAGGCCAAGGCCCGTGAAATTTGACGAAGAAAGCCCCACGAGCCTAGTGGTCTTGCATAATTACTCGAGTTTATCTGCACCTGTAGCCAAAGTGGAATCCGAGAACCAGATCAAGCCGGAAGTTTCATCGCCAAAATCAGAAAAGAACATTGCAGCTCCTGTTAAAAATGGAGGTACGCCACTTGTTACTTCGGCCTCTCAGTCTGGGCTCTCGGATGCGCAACGGCAGGAGTCAGTGAAGGCTGAGAAGTGTAAGATTCATGATCAGCTTCCGACAGGCAGGTCGAATTTGGGAGACAGGGTGGTGGAAACTACAGAAGATCTTGTTTCTCGTGCAAACGGAGACTCTGATGTCAACCTCTTTGAAACTACCGCTAAGAAAAAGTAAGCTCTGGTTGTTGATGATGTCATTAAGTTCTACTGGTAAATCATGTTTAATTCTCGACTCAATTGACAATGTTACAGTGCGCCCGAGAGCCCTAATGAGGAAAAGTTTAAGTTCGACCTTATGGTGAGTGGCTGCGTTTCCTTGAACGTCTTTAGAAGATCGCGTCATTCGGTGATTAATTTGAAGAAACATGCTTGTTTATCGCAGGCTCCTCCGGGAAAGCTATCTCCAGAGAGGGATGACTTTAATGCTTTTGACCGAGATCACAAGCTACAGGTGCCGGATATTGAAATGGTAGGAGGTTTTACTAAAAATAGTTATTTTGACCTGTTCTAACTCGCCGCTACCAATATTAGGCACCGAAAATGAACACAGATAAAACAGAGGAAAAGCCCGCAGAGATTGCAGTGATGAGAGATGAACATCAGACTGCGAAGTTTGGCGAGAAAGATGCTGATTTGAAGAAGCAAACAAATAACAAGCAAACCTTGGATCTTCCACTTGATTTTGAGAAGCCTAAGAAGCAGGATGTTGGCTTTGACAAAATGGAAACTGCTAAGCAGCAAAGTAAAGATCTTAGGCAAGAGCCCAAACAGGAGAAATCTGGTGAGAGATTTTTTTTTTGTCCTTAAAAAGTTGAAATAATTCTTGTTTGATGTTTTGCCACCTGGATATCTGATATGAGAGATCTTATTGCTTCCCTTTTTTTTTTTGCTAGGATCAGCCTCCTCTCTACATGTCCCTTTGACAGTTGGAAGTTGGCCAGGGGTTTTTCCTCCTTATGGGTAAGCAATTGACTTGTATTCTGGGATTAATTTGAATTTGGTTTTTGAAGTTTTGATTATTCATCTTCTTCACCTCAGATACATGGGTCAGGTTCCACCTTTGCAAGCCAATGCTCCAATAAATGGAACGGCAGGTTCTTCCAGCTCCGTCCAGGTTTCTCCTCTCGCTCTTCCTTTGCATGCTCATTCACATGCCAAAGCATGCTTAGTAGTAGAGTCTCACTTGCTTTCGATAACTTCTCTTGCAGCCACCTGGTTTTCTCCAAGCACATCCTCGTCCAAAGCGGTGTTCTACACATTGCTTCATAGCACAGATGATATCCAACTATGAGAAGTTTGCAAGGATGAATAGTTTCTGGACTGCTCCATTTTATGGAGCTAAGCCTTGTAATCAAAGTGTGGTTCCACCTTCTGATAGTGCTCTTTCTGGACATCAAATGCAAGGAGCTTTCCTAGGTGCTAATGCAGGCGCATTGCAAGACACTAAAGGGACACCAGTAGCAGCTTTGTCATTGCCAGGTAATAGTGCATCGCAGGAGAGGATGCCACAAGCTAATAATACGAATATGGAAACTGCCCAGAGAAAGCAAGTCATGCTCCAGCAAATGCCCCAGCCTGGATCAACGAGTAATTTGCCGGTAAGGACTCTCTTTGCCCATCTTTGTTTGAAATATTGTTAAAAGAAATACTTATTTTTTTTTGTAATTTTATTTTTGCTATGTATTTAGCATGGTCCTGCATTTATATTGCCCATAAACCAGGCACCGTTGCTACAGCCAGCTGCTGTGGCATCTGGTGCTGGTAGAGTTGGGGCAGCGAAATCAACTAGCAGCTCAAATGGTGAGATACGGACATCTGCGGCTATTAGTTCTGCAGTGGGTAGCGGTGTAGCTGGTGGATCAGCAACTCCGATGAACTTGAGTTTCACTAATATGCTTCCAAATGATGCTCAGTACGTGGCTTTTCTGCAGAATTATGGATACCCTTTTCCTATTCCTGCCCAATTCACGGGGGCTCCATTTAGAGGAACAAGCAATGCCCAGGCAATGCCCTTTTTCTACCCTTCTCACATGCTTCATCCACAACAACTACGACCACAGCAGCAGCAACAAGCAGGTCCACTGCCTCATGTTCAACAAACCCACCAAAATCCAAGCACTCTGAGTGGGTCCTCACATAAACATTCACAGCAAAGCATTAATGAGTTTCCAGCCACTAATCAGCGGCAAAATCTCTTGTCCCAGCAAGGTCATCCTAAGGAGTGCAGCAAAGGCGTGGATGAAAGTCTTACGTCTGCTGATGGTACAATGTCTCAATCTCAGAAGAGAATCTTATGTCAAACAATTTTTGAACCAATTCAACCTCAGAACTTTGCCTGTGTGCCTAATGCAGCTGCTATTCACGTGGCGGGTCATGGTGATAAGCAGCCAATCTATCAGCAAGCACAACATAAGCAGAACATGAAGGCAGAATTGACACCTCAAGCTTTTACAATACCCTTTGCTTCCTATGGTGGGGCTTTAAGTCCACCAACAGGTCTTGACTTCTCCTCCATTGCACAGAACCATGCCATTTTGCAAAGCCTTCCTGAAAGTTCTAGACATGGTTACTACCAGATGGCATCAACTCCAGTTGCTGCCACAGCTCAAGCTACAGAGCTGAAGAAGAATAATCATGTATCAGAAGATGGGAAAACTATAGCTAGGCAGTCAATGAACTCAAATATTAATGATGAAGAGGACAGAAAGGCCATAGTGGCTAGCAAGGGTACTCAGCACTCCTCCCTTTCCTTTGCTAAAGCAGATGTAGATCCTGCCATCACAAATGTTCTTGGTAACACTATAAATGATCTGTCATCCCGACAAGTAAACCTCATTCAACCTCTCACAAGTAGATCATTTGACCGTCCTGCATGCGCTACTCCAGCTAGTACTTCTCTCGCAGCTGCCACCATTTCTACTAATTCCCATCAACAGCAACAGCATCCAATTCATCTTCCAAAGCATCAGCAGCAACAGTTGCAGATGCAACACCATCTTGCATCCTCTCGTTTAAAGCCTTCAAGCTCAGGCAGCAGTGTTGCTGTCCACCCTGAGAATCTTTCTGGAGGAGCTACAATTGCTATGTTCCCACATGCCCTAACTGGGTTTCCTCAAGCACTTATTCAAGGTGGGAGTTCCATCCAGTGGCCTCAGGGCAAATCATCTACTGGAAGAGGTGCGGATCCTGCTGGAGCGCCGCCTGCTCCAGTAGTTAAGAACAACTTCCTCCAACTGCAAGGCAGAGCATCCCAACAATCACTTCCTTCTCAAGGTCACCAAACTCAGATATCATTTGGCATTAATGGAAATAAGCAGGGTGGGCAACACCTTCCTGGGGCATGTGGCAGTCCATCTCCATCTTCTGCCACACCCTCAAATTCAGTCTCAAGGAGTGCTGGTGGCAGTCCCAGAGCATCCCCAACTGTAAAACCCAGTTCTCAAACCTCTGCTATTTTGCTTCCTCAGCAAACTGCTGTAAAGCAATCCACATCAAGCTCTAGTTCAAAATCAAGCATGAGTAACTCTACCATGCCGTCCATTTTAGGGCATCATCATCCTCAGAAAATTTCTGCTGCAAGTTCAGTCACTAAACAGCAGCAACAGGCTCAGCAACCAAAACAGCAACCCTCTGAGGCTCAGCTCTTCTTCTCTAATCCACATATGCAGCAGATTCAATGTGCTCAGTCCAATGCTTCTGCTCAATATTATCATAAAAGACAATCTGAACAAACAAGGCAAACTCAACAACAGCAACAACACAACTCAGTTTCATCTACTACCAATATGCTTTCCCTTTGTGCTCCTTCAGCACTAGCACAGTCTGGTGTTCCTGCAACACCAGATCCAACTAAGGCCATGGCAGTGAATTCTCTGGCTGCAGCTAATAATTTGAAGGGTTTGCCACCAACTAGCTTCCTCAATGCCGCGCAGCTAGCTGTAGCAGCTCACTCTGCCTCAGTGTCTCCTCGACCTCCAATGTCTGCTACGTTCTCATATATGTCTCTGCCGCCATTTTCTGTGAAGTCTTCAGCTGAGCAGAAACCTACAGCCAGTAAATGTAATGTCTCCTTGGATTATTTTAAAAGTTGGAAACAAAATATATATTTGTGTCTCATGTTATCATTATTTCATATACAGGAACTGATAATTTGCAAGCCTGCTGACAGCCTGAGAGCAACTTAGGCTGGAAGGACGAATGAAGCTTGGGCATATTGGCTGCATTAACCGCTCCTTGCATTTGTTCTGAAATCAAACAAGAGGACTCGGCTTTCCCATACTAATGTCCTCTGCTTTATCTATGGAACTCATGTTTGGAGATTAGAAATTGAAGTGTACTGAAAACTTTGGGAGAAGTGGAGGGGAAAATGGCACTGATTCATAACCTTTGAGCATTTTGACAGTGTATTAAAGGAGAACACAGAACAGTTTAGGGAAGACAATGACTGTACAAAAGATGTCCTCTTACGTTTGATGTGGTCAAATGCTAACCACCATTGTCAACTGTTTCTTTTCTTTTATTTTAGCTCATCAAAGGACAGATAATTTAATTAATATCACATTACTTGTAGTTCCTCATCTTTTACATATGAATATCTGTTCTTTGTGCTGGAACATTTTTTTGATCCATTATGAAAATTTTTGATATACTTCATTATGTATTGTGTAAGCTTTATCTTTTGTGTTCTGTTGGTTAAAAATCCTTGAAGCATAGATGCCATGTTACTTGAGAAAAGGTGAATCCATGTCATTCTTCTTGCTTCTCATTTCTAATTGGAGCAACCTAATTGTGTATTGTGTTTTGATGCGATCTGGGGTGTACATTTTACTTAAAGAATGGTGAAAAAAAACTAGTAGCTTGCTGATGTTAGAGGATTCTTCAATCTTCATTGTAATTGGACAGTTTTGGCCTTTAACTCTTGCTAATCATCTAATTTCATAAAATTAATGTCTCTTTGTTTATCATGTGTCAAGTTTACTTTGAAAATCTTGATCTACTTGATGAAACTTATTTGGCTTTTGAAGTGTGGCAGGAAGGTCCTGGAGTTTGGCTTTCACATGAATGTCATCCAAACATTTCTTCTCTAACGTCCTTGCTGACTTAACTACTGTTTGTTCATCAAATATTAAATTTGTTTTCATGCTGCGTTAAATCTGGTGGGTAACAATGTCCTTATAGTTATAGACATGAAGTGGTTAAGAAATAGCCAGAGGAGTCTCTCCATTATGAAATAACTTGATGGCTGGTTTCCGACTCCATTATTGTTTCATTTCACAATTTCTTTAGTGCTATGGTGGCCCATGGTTCATTATAGCTAAGCATTTCTTTATTATATATATATTTTTTCCTCTGATGGCTATAAAGTAATCTTTGGAGGAAGTGTTTATGGATGGTCAAGCATGGATGGCGCTTGACGGGTGTGGACCAGCTGACTTGTCTCGGTTGGTGCCCCCAAAAAAGATTAAGCAGATTGCAAAGGTGAGCTAGCTGGGTGTCCTAGACAAAGCTAATGCAATTCTTTACCCTTTTCCCCTAAAGAAATGTCAACCAAACATCTTTGATCCCATCAGAACACTCATTTACTGTGCTGCTCTGCTCCAAAGACATCACATATGCACTTCTGGAGAGAGAGGACAAGCATCGAGTACTGCAGGTAGGGCTGCCTACAATTGGCTCAAAGCTGCTCATCCCAACTAGTGCAAATAAAAGTTTGGATAGTTAGAAACTGGTGAGAGAACTGTCCTTGTCCTCATTCTTATTGTGAATTTAAGTATTACTTTAAGAAGTATTATTATTGTTTTTTTATTCCCATACAGATAGATTATACTGATTCAAAGGTCTGGTAAGAATTTATTTCCCCATTTCATTTAAATATATTTTGAGATGAAAATCATTGACCTGCAGTTCTGGCCAAATAATTAATAAGATTTGTACATTGACTTTTGGACCACTTTAGTGATTCCATAATCCATCTGTTTAATCCAGTTAAATGGTGTTTAATCCATGCTTTTCTTATCTATGGCAAGAAAAGCACATCATGACACAAAAGCTATTCAAAAGAGCGAATAGAGTAGCAGTTTTTTATATCTTGGAGAGAGAAAAAAAAATCAACAGCTACTTGAGGAATCTAGAGTTTAAGAACTAGTATTTTATGTAGAAGTTGTAGCATGTCGCAGTCTGCTTGACCACCATGCTTGCTTAATGAGAAAGGCAGCGCAAGTGGTAGGGCCATTTTCAACCCTCATTCATCTCCGGCATTTCTACCAACCAACCTTGCACACTTCTGCATAGTAAATGGGAACAAGAAGATCCAGATAGGAAAGTTGAGGAGGTTGTCTACTCTACACTGATCCTGCAAGCCACCACTCTGCAGCAATGCACTTACATGCGAGCTCAACTCTTCCACTACCGGCTTCATCTTCTCAGATGCGTGTCGGCGTTGGGTGAAGCTTTTTCCATCAAGAAATAAGGTGAGTGAATTGCTTCTGCCACTCAATGCCCTGTTCTTGCCTGTTCTGCTCTTCACTATGTATCTATATAGTGCTCCGACTGTGACAATGACATGTGATGCTTATTGAAACCTGCACCATGCCGCCTCAGCTCCATCCACTCCGGTCCACTCGGCGAGGAGATAATTGAGGAAAAATATATCAAAAGTGGACCATACGCAATGAATGGCTTCTAACACAATCCACTTAAAAAAAAAGGTAGAATTTTTTTTCATTATAAATATATCATGATGCTGGCAGGGACCAAAGCTGAGATTTTTTTTCTTGAAAGAAAAGATTGATGTCCACCAATGGATGTGTCTGTGCCGAAAGCTATGTGTACTCTGCTTTGCCACCCCACCCACCCTTCAGATATCAGAGAGAGAGGATAAAGATCGGTGCAGTGGGCCTGCTTTCCAATTCAATCTTCAATTATTAGAATTTATTGTCCGGTTTCCGTGTCCAAATCATTCACTGACATCGACGTCACCAGCCATATGTGGACGTGAGATTCCAACCAGATCATTATCCGTGCAATAATTATGGTAAATTATTCAAGTCTTTGGAGGTGGGACCGTTCGCCTCGAGGTGGGAGGTGGCAGACCGCAGACGTCGCTGTGTTTCTTGGTGCTTGCTCTTTGTGGCTTTGGCTCTTTCTTCTCCGTGCCGCAAACAGCTCAGCTGATTTCTCGGGGCTTGCGTCGGGGCCCCGTGTCTTAATCTCAGCATCGTGGGCGACGGATCAAAGTTGTCTTTAATTTCATTATCAACAATTGTGCGAGGGGAATTAAAATTTATTCCGCTGCTTTGTCGCCAGATAAAAAAAGGATTCTGACTTGCTGCAGTGTGTGTGATCTATAAGTAGTACGGTCAAGTGCTGCAGGTATATACTACAGACTGTTGCTCTTCTTGTCTACTCAATTTTATCCTTGGACTGCATCTTTCTGTCCTTGATGATGCCTCAGCAGCAGCAGGAGTGTTCTGATGCTGTGAGTCTTCAATTCTTCATCACATTCTTGCCTACATTTGGAGTTCATTAAACTTTTTTTTTTCCTCTCTCTTCCCTTTTCAGATTTATTTGCCTGCTTGTTTTCTCAATTTCAAAGGTGGTTCTGAAATGGAGTTGGATCAGTAAAGGAAGTCCGTTGAGGGAACGGGGGTGTGCAAGGGAAGATGAACAAGTAAGGTCTGAACTTTTATTGGCCATTATTTTCTTCGTTGCCAATCTTGTCGACTAATCAGCATTATAACTCTATTTTAGTTCTATAATTTCAGTGATTTAAATTCTTGAGACCTATAATTCAGGGGTCAAAGCTTATCACTATCCTCCCTTGCATGATATGCATGGAAATTGCTATAATCCTTTTATTGTTGTTTCCTTTATTATTGTTGCTTGATGCCTTGTGATCATGTAAAGCAGGAAATAAAGCACATTCTCCTACCTGATTTTCACTGATCTCTTCTTGTTTTGCCTCTGAACCTCTCAGCCACATTGTAGGTTATCTGCAGATTCTGGCTTGATCGAAGTCAGTTTGTCCATGCTGCACCCACTGCAGTCCACAGCCCACAGTCTGCAACAGTGCTCTTCGCCTTTCATATGCTGACCAGATCATAGTCGACTACATACTTTTGACGATCCTTTGGGGCGAAGATTAGGCAAGGTAGGACACATTCGCTATCATGGTTTTAGAAATTGTAAGGGAATTCTTGTAGTTCAAAATGCTGACCCCTATCAAACTTTAGACTTGGTAAATTTCAAAGCTATACCACTCTATGAGCCTTCAGAGCGCAGATCTCTTGTCTGCAATCCCTGGTCCTCTCCTGGTCCGCAATTAGGAGGATCATTGGATCAGATCAGGAGAGACCAGATTTGATCCAACGACCTTCCTGATTGCGGACCAAGAGAGGATTAGGGATTACGAACCAGAGGATCCGCTCAGACCACTCTATTAGTTTTCTTTTCTCCCACCAACCGCTACACCAACATAGTGGTTCTATGTAACTTTGGTGTAGAATAGCATTGTTAACTAATCTATCATTACCGTCCAATCAACATCAACTTTGTATTTCTTACTCCTCTCAAATTCAAACCCATTTGCGATCAGTTGCATTACAAGATACTTCGGTAGCCATCCTGCAGTCCAGTGTTTAAAAGGAATCCTTCTTGTCCCTAATGCTTCAATGACTTCCCAATTTGCCTCCTATTGTTCCGTATCTACCAAATATCTAATTTTCATTGTGTTTCCATCCTTATTAAGGATTGGACATGGGAAATATTGGAGGTTGCGAATGAGGATAAGGTCTCCATTAAAAGAGACCTTACCTCATGGGCTGCTCGATCCCATGAGCAGCCGGACCCAATCTATGCCTCTACTTGGTGCTGCATCACTCTGTTAGTATTATACTCTGTTTACACTCTTTCATAGACTAAACTATATAGTATTTTGAAATGCCTTATACTGACATCTTTTTCCTTGCTCTTAACAAGATATTCAAAGTGTGTTCAAGCTCTTTTTACAATTAATTCTGTACCTTTGAAATCTCATTGACACTCATTAACATGGAAGTTTTTTGTTGTTCAGATGCAATCTGCTGAAATCTTACCATCTATGTGCATGCATTTTGAGGGTCATGTCCGCATTATCATCAGAATATGTTTGCACAAAAATGACATACCGTTAGAGATTAGAGAATGAGGAATCTGCCCTTAGTTTAATTTTTCACATAATTTTTGCTACTGTTTCATATGCGACATTATCTCATGAATATCTAGATCAATAAGCAAGTTACTCAATTGTTTCTGTATCAGGTTTAGGCCAATACGTAAGCTAATTTATCATTGTCGCACATAAATATTTTTAGGAATCTTCAAGAATGGTCTTCGATAAATTATTTTGGGCCTTAACCAACGTTCCTACCTGTCACAGAATGCTTAACCTAAAGTCACTAGGTCGATTGGTTAATCTCAATAGGTGATCTAATAATAACAGTTACTGAAAACAATTCCCTTCATTTCTTTTACATGCTTTCTCGTAAAGTTCAAATGACTTAACTAGCTTGATAGCTTATGCTTTGGCTCTTCCTTCCGTTGGTTGTTCTTCAAACTTATGACTATGCAATTCTATATATAAATACAAATGCACTTCACTATGCACCTAAAAGAGTGAAGAAGCACAGTTTGTTAATTTGCATGGAATATAGCAACATGTCTCAAAACGATATCGCACTAGTTAATATTCCATTTCCTTATATCCCGATCTTGGATATCTTGAAAACATAATTGTTGATTTCATAGTAAATGAGTGACCCAAATTTTTGGTGACTAAATGAGGAAGTAAACCAATCAAGTGTGTCGGTTTATGTTCATCATGTATGGTTGGAAAGAAATGCCAGAGTGTTTTAGAAGATTAATGTATCAAATTCTCATGTTGCTTCTTCATAGTTTCTCATGAACAATTGCAGGTTGATTTGGCCGCCGTGGATCGATAAAACTGATGGCCATCTTGTTCGTGTTCAACTAGCTGGTATGAGGCTTATCTTAAATGATACATACAGTGAGTGCTCATTGTTTCCTTGCATTGTTTGCAAATGAATATAACCCTTGCAGTTTCTACAAAACAAGAGAGATGCTTTTCAACTCAGTTTCCAATGGTAGCACTAGCATGAAGGTGGAATTTATTATCCCGACCGTGACCACCTGTGAGGAAGTAAATCAGGAAGCTATAATTGGTTAGTACGGAGACTTTTTCTTCAACTTTATCTAGATTTGAACTCTTCTATGATAGTAACTTTGTCATATACTAACCAACGTAACTCTGCTCCAGGTCTCAACTCAGTCTTCTATGCTGTGAGCTGAAGTTGATTCATCATAAATTTTTTTGACATTTTACAGTAGGGCAAACG
>JBAMIE010188869.1:0-12254 GCA_037177295.1 Kaempferia parviflora | reverse complement strand
CTCCCGTACTTTTCCTTTCGCCTCCAGGTGGTCAACCTTTATCTCCCCACGACGGCTTGTTAATTGGGCTCGGATAAGTTTTTATCCACTCCCGGGTGCCCCGACTACAGGGCGCTGACCTGGGCTGCCCGGGCTCGTTCCGAGCGCTCCGAACCAATCAACCTTGTGTTGACTGGTCCAACTCCGACCAACTGCTACTGCGGTCGTTTGAGTGATTTCGGACATCCAGAATAGGGGTCACTCGAACCCAACTTCCATCCTTCCTCAAGCGATCTTCCTCCCCGGCTTCTTGTCCTTCAGAGCGCCGTGTATGTCCTTCTCGTCCGTAGTGTACTCTTCCACAGCTCCGCGTCCCTCAGATGCGCCGAGCCCGTTGACTCTCTCCCGTGCTATCCTTCTCGTCCGCTGCATCTTTCACCCGACTTCTTGTGTTTCGAAGTTCCTACACACTTAGACACAAGGTTAGAAACACACAGATCAAACATAACTTGGTTGGTCACATCAAAACTAACCTGGAGACTAACAATCTCCCTCTTTTTGATGTGAGCAACCTTAGTTAAGTTAGGTAAATAAAATAGAAAATTTTAACAGTTAAAATAAATAAGGGAAAATAATTTAAAATTATTTATTATCCCCTAGACTTAACAAACTCTCCCCCTTTAATCACATAATAACTTGCGGGTAAAATAAAATTCTAGGTTAAATCCAAAAAAAATTTGAATTTTAAAAGAAAAATCTGTCTCAGTTAAAAAAATATTTTTTTAAACAAAAAATTTATAAGAAAAACTTTTTAAGTGTTTGGAAAAGATAATTTCATGACTAGAAAATTAAATTTGTCAAAAATTCAATTTCAAACTATTTTTAATATTAAAACTAATATTTTTAAAAATAAAAATCACAGAAAATTCATGTTTCGTTAGAAAATTCTAAATTTTTTTTTTAAGGTTTTATGAATTTGTTTTCATTCTCATATAAAAAATTTAGATTAAAAATTGATCAGAATGTTAACGAAAAAATAATTATGAGTTAAACATTGACATTTTTAAAGAAAATTTTTGAAAAATCAGATTCTGAGTTGAAAAAAAGATTTTGAGTTGAAAAAATATTGATAATTTTATAGAAAATTTGAAAATTAAAAAAAATAAAATTCAAGGAATTTTTAAGATTAAAAATATAATTTTTATAAGGAAATTTATAAAAAATAAAATATTCATCAGAAAATTTCAAAAAAAAAATCATTAACAAAAAATATTTTTATTGTTCACTTAAAAATAATTTGATAAAGAAATATTAAAAGAATATTCACACAAAAATAATAAAATAATTTACAATTTAGGCCAAGAAAGAATTAAGAATCTAAGTTAAGTATTTTGGAAACCCAATATAGGTTCCTTCTACTGTGTTAACAAAAAATTTTCTTGGAATATATTTTTAAAAAATGATCCTAATTTGTCCCGAGTGATAGTGAAAATACCAATTTATGTTCACAAAATTCCTATATGAACATGCATTGATTCTCTTTGAATTTTTTTAACTCTTTTAATTTTTCTTTTAGTTTTTTATTTTCTAATTTTAATTTGTCAAAATCATCTAGCAAGCATGATTTGGCTAGGATAATTTGTATTTCTTTATTTTCTTTTTCTAGTTTAGTCATGTCTTTTGTTCACATCTTAATAAAGCTAAAAGACTGATTGAGAGTAAGGGCGCGTACCTGACTTACCTTTTGTGCTAGATCTCCCCCTCCATCATAGTTCTCTTCCGTTAAGGATGCTCCCCCTTCCTCGATGCTCTCTCTAAGAAGATTCTCCCCCCGAGTTGATACTCATCTCTGATTTTTCTTCGTGACTTGCCATCAATGCAAGTCCGGAGTGGGTTTTGATTTTCGATTCGGACCTGGATTCGTCCCAAGTCGCCTTCAGGTTCTTATGTTGTGTTCTGATAGGTCTTTTTCCTTTATCCTTGTTTTTCTTAAGTTTAGGGCAGCCGTCTTTGATATGCTCTTCCTTGTGGCAGTTGTAACACTTGACTTTTCTTCTTTGCTTTCTTTCCTGCGACATAAAGAATTTGTTAGATTTAAAAAATTTATTAAAATTTTTTACCATTAGAGTTATTTCTGATTCGTCGATTGAGGAGTCTGACTTAGGTTCATCCTTGTTCATGGCCTTGAATGCAATGTTTGAGTTTTTCTTGGGTTCTGCACATCTAGTTTCATGAATCTCAAAAGTAGAAAATAACTCTTCAAGGGAACTTTCCTTCAGGTCCCTAGAGATGTAATACACATCTATTATGGCCAACCATACTTGATTTCTTGGGAATGTGTTGAGCGCATACCTGATCGATTCCTGGTTCGTTACTTTTTCTCCGAGATTTGTTAGTTCGGTCATTAACTCCTTTAGTTTTGCTTGTAAGTTTGCGACCGTGTCACCTTCATGTAGTTGGAGGTTGGCGAGTAGTTTCGGAAGAAGGTCTTTTCTTACCAACTTAGCTTATGTTGTTCCTTTATGTAGTTCTAGGAACTTCTCCCAAAGGTCCTTTGCAGCTTGTATTTTCCGATTCGACTTACTTCCTGAGGTGGTAGCACGCTGAGTAGGTGAAATTTCACCATTCCATTTTCTTCGAATGCTGCTTGTTCTTTATTCATCCATCTTTCAATGTCTTTTTCTTTTCCCTTGTTGTCGACCGGTGCTTCAAAACTATTTTTTAATATTAAAAAATGTTAAAATCTATTTTGAAAAATACCTCAATCTTACGTTTCTATAGTCCGAATTCTCCTTCAAACTTCGGAGGGTGGATGCTTTTCTGGCCATTTCTATAGTCCGAAAAATACCTCCATCCTCAAGAAGCAACTTGGCTCTGATACCATGCACTTACAGGATTGGTGCGGCAGGTTGTTAGGAGGTCGATTAGGCTGCAATTCAAAAATACTTTTCTCGAACACAATCAAACTTAACCAAATACAGTTTATATTAATAAAACTAAAGCCAGAAATAGGAAACACAAAGCTTTTACTTGGATCATGATCAGAGGACCACTACTCCAAGACAATTGAAGTGTTATTTGAAATCTCCTTTGTTAGAGGTGGATAAGCCTCGTACACGTCATTGAAGCTTGGAAACTTGAAAGTTCGAATACAAGGAAGTTTACAGTGTTTGGAATAATTAAACAAGGTGAACCAGGGCTCTATTTATAGCCCTGGTGAAAATCTATCTCGAGATATCCCGGTCACCCGGACCGTTCCGGGCACCCCTAGGTGGTCAACCTTTATCCCCTTGTGAACGGTTCATTAATGGGGATCGAATAAGGTTTTATCCACTCCGGGACACCCGGATTGCAGGGCGCATAACATGGCGCCCGCTTGGGACCCAGGGTCTGGGCGCCCCCGGACCAAGTCCAAGGCACCCAGACCGGTCAGGGTGCCCCAGACTCGATCAGGGTGCCCCGGACCAGTCAACCTCGTGTTGACTAGTCAGGCTCCGTCCAACTGCTCCCACGGTTGTTTGGGTGATTTCGGACATCCGGAATAGGGCTCACCCGAACCCAACTTCCATCCTTCCGCAAGTGATCTTCCTCCTTGGTTTCTCATCTCTCGGAGCACTGTACACGTTCTTTTTATCCTCCGGTATATTCTTCCGCAGCTCCGCATCCCTCGGATGCGCCGAGCCCGTCGACTCTCTCTCGCACTATCATTCTCGTCTATTTTGCCTTACCTAATTTGGTTGGTCATATCAAAACTAACCTGGGGACCAACACAAAATACACATGTCATTACAATCCATTCAAAAGAAGACAAGGAGAAGGAAGAGCACAAGCATAGTCCTGTTTGATGTCAGATATCAAGAGCAATAGCATAGCCAAATCATTGATACTTAAACAATCAGATATTCTTTAGAAGAGTTAGTTTCTTACCATCGTTCCCCATTATTTATCTGAAAATAATCAATATCAGAGTGAAGCTAAGATAGTTGTGTTAACAAAAGTGGTTGAAATTGATTTTTGACCATACTCAAACCTTCAACACCCGGCATGTTGGATATACTTTCATAATGCTCTTCTATAATCTGTTATAAAAAAATATAAAATGATTTAATTCTATAGGCTTTCTCAAATGTAATGACAACAAATAAACACTACTTTAAAACATTAACATTTGTTGAAGTTTGGTTGCTTTTCCTCTTGCATTCCTTTTCTTTGAAATCTTATCTAAGTCGCTTTTCAATCTCTTACCTGAAAATATTTTCTTCATTGTTTTAATTTCTTTGTCTCCAAGAAACTTTCCTTCACCAATTTCATACTCTCTTTCAATAGAGCATTGGACAATTGGTTTATTAACTAGTAACCTCTCCTTGACCATCTGAAACATACTCGAAAAACTATCTTTAACAACCTTGCAAGTGTCTTTCCTCTCAGCTACCTTGGTAACCAATTGAACATACAACCTATTCAATTCTTTATATCGCATATTGTTTCTATTTTTTGGATCAAACCTAAGGTCTGAAAGACATGCTCAAGCCAAGAGAAACATAGTATTTGTTTCCCCAGTAACCTAACTCGGTTTCAAAGGGGCAAATACTAGCTTCCACTCACAACAATACATTTTTAATCCTTTTATTTTAAGAAAAGTAAATTTTTTTTAGTGCTCTTTATTTGACTATTGAGCACTTTCACATAAGCATAAATGTAAATATGCAAATGTTGGGATACATTTTTCCAAATGAGTTTTAATGACTTAAGAAGATCTAGTAACCAAAATGAAGTTTAAGAAATTATCATGAAAACTTCAAGTACTAATCAAACTAAATGAATCATAACTATTCTCAACATTATCAACTATCAAAATTTGACAATGTAAAAGAGATCTTTAAGGTAGGCACAAAACAATTCTATCAATACAAATCAAATGCTCACTTCATATGACTACAAATAAGGAAAAATAACTCATTACATATACTAGCATTATCAAAAACAATGCAATGAATTTAGCAATGAACGTGTAAGAAAGTTTTACTCTAAGATAAGAAAGCAGTAAAAGAATGAGTAATGAACTCTATGGTTATGAAACAAACAAACTAACTCAAATCAAATTAAAACTAACATGCAACTAAACAAAATACAAACAAAACTAAACACCCCCAAACTTGGAACCTTCATTATCAATGAACTCACTGAGGTGGAGGGGAATGATAATAGGTAGGGTAGCAATATCCTAACTGATTAATTATATACCGAGAGGGATGTGGTTACCCCAAATGCTGAGTGTGTTCCCCTTTAGGGAATCTAGGATATTGGGGCAACTGCCCCAGCTACTCATGATAATCATAAAGGGCACTGACCTCCCTATTAGTGACGTCCATAGAAGCCATAAAATTCTCCATCCTATCTCTCTCGGCGTAATATGATGGGCAAAGGAGACAAACTAGTCTATGAAATCCCTCGTCCGAGAGAAATGATCTTGTACTTCTTTGAACTGCTTACTAGTCAAGGAGCAATGATCTTGCAATGTCTGATGGGAAGTATTCTGCAAAGTGTGCAGAGTGTCCAAGGAAGTGCGAAAATCAGAAAAGTCAAAACTAGAAGAGCCCGTAGTGCCATAAGTGAAAGAATATCTCGCCAGCTCAGGAACTATGGCTGGCTGTGGGGTTCTAGGTGAGGGATTTTCATGGGAAGTTCTAGGGGTACTAGCAGCACTAGGAACAAGATCGCGTATAACCCAATTAGTCAGGATGCGAATGGAGGTATGGTCGGGATTAGGTAAAGGAAGAGCAAATCCTTCTGTCTTTACTAATGTATAACCTTTATCTTCCCGCCGAATCATTTTCATTGTCGTACACATATCTAAATCAATTTTAGTATTTCTAGAAGTAAATTCTAAGAAATCCAAATCACATTCTATATGTATAACAATGCAAGTGATCAACCTTCCAAACACAATGTCCCCGAACAAGCTTTACTTGCCCTAATAAAGGTTTGAAGGAAATGATATCCAACATCAAATGGCACATTGTGAACCATGACCTAAAGCATGTAAAGTTAAACTCTCTTAACTACCCCATCGCTCTCTACTCTACCAAAGATTGTCTTAGTCATAACTCGGTGAAGATAGCGAAAAATAGGGTTTTGGATCTTAGAAGATTTGGACCTTGAGGTATCATAACCTTTAGATAATCTTGTTATCTCTTGCCAAATTTTATTGCTACTAAAACTATAATCAAATTCTCTAGTTACCCCCACTTGTAGACCAAAACATCTATTGAACTCATAAAGACTCCATTGATAATCATGATTCATGAGTCTAAAGAAAATGGTATCATTTTGGTCTTCATCATCACCTAAATGAGATTCTAAAGAACTCAAAAATTCAAGCACAAGTCTAGGATAAGTTGGGTACTTTCCATGCATAATATCATTCAAATCTAAATTGCTAACAAGCATATTGACATCTTCTTTAATACCCAATAGCACAACGGTAGAATCATCTACATATCTTGTGCAAACAATACGACGAGAAACAAGTGTATCAAATCTAGGTTTTTTATCCTAATTTCAAAAATAATGTCGTAATCATTAAAGTTACCTTCATCATGCGCCAGCCTTTTGCCTTTTCCTTTGTGCATAGATGCGCCACCTCCTTCCCTTTTCCCTTGATAGGATCATTCCCTTTGTCAGATCCACATGATGATCTTGGTCCTCTCCGAAGCCTTTTCCAAATCTGAGACATGATGAAAGGTTAGATTTAGGAGGATTTTATTCAAGCAAAATCAAAAGAGATCTCTCTTCCCAACTTAGATCTAGATCTAAGATGAGTTAGATCTAAGGAAGAGAGATGATTTGCTAGGTCTTGAAGAAAGGAGGAAGAAGAAGGAATAGGAGAAATGGAAGAAGAAGAAAGAAGAGAGGAGGTGCAATAGAAGAGAATGAAGAAGAAGAAAATTTAGAGGAGGTGGCTAGGGTTGATGGTCGTGTGAGGTGACAGGTCGTGGACCCTTTAAATTGGCCGGTACCTCACACGGTCGTGTGAAATTGCATGGCCGTGGAAGGTTTCATTCTGGACATTGAGTCATATGACCATGTGAATTCATACAACCATGGAGGGGTTCAGTCTGGAATACAGAACACCTTTCCCACACGGTTGTGTGAAATCACACAGTTGTGGTTTGCCTTTGGAAAACAAGGCTTTGACTCAAACGGTTGTGTGAAATCACACGGTCGTGGAGGGTTTGCCTCTGCCACTATGTACGATCATGCACAGTGTTCATACAGCCGTGGAGCCTTATTTTACCTTTCCTTTGATTTTATTTGGTTTTCTTATTGAGTCCTTCCTCCATGAAATCTACAAACAAAATTTGAAACAAAATTAAAACTAATAAACTAATAATAAAAGAAATGTAGAAAAGGAAAGTCTTGGATTGCCTCCCAAAAAGTGATTTGTTTAGGGTCGTTTAGTTCAACCACCTTGAGCCCATCTCAGGGCCAATTGACCTTGGGGGGTAGGCTACCTCCCCCAAGGGAGTTTGAAGCTCCATCACCCCTTATCCAGGCTCATGGTGGGCAAATATATTTATCATTTTTAGCTGGTATCCCCCGTTCCTCATCTTCCGGACTCGATACTAGCTTCGGAGGACGCCCTTAGTGGTGGTGGTAGATAGGTTCTTGGTTGATTTCCAGAGAGCTGCATAAAGAAGAAAGTAGGACATGGTTAGAATACTTAGAATGATCATAAATAAGCTTGTCCTCACCAACTTACAGTGTTAAAGTATAGTTCTTGACATTAATAACTACTCTAGAGGTGGCTAAGAATGACCTTCCAAGAATTAATGGGATCTTAGGATCTTCTTCCATGTCCAAGATTATAAAGTATGTGAGAAAGATACGTCCACCTATTTCCACCGACACATTTTTGATAATGTCCAAAGGATATCTACAAGAATGATCCGCTAATTGTAGTGCCATAGTGGTAAGTTTTAAATCATGATACCCCAACTTTTTACATAAAGAGGAAGAAATTAGACTCTGATGAGCGTAGATTATACCTATTATTTTGTATCATTATTTCTAATCACTTTGATTTTATTGTCTATGATCCGCACTATTTCATTTCCGTTTATATCATTTTCAGCATAATTACATCATTTTATTCGGAGATATTCTCTTTTGTTGTTTTTATATGTAGGTATACATTTTGGAACATTTTCGATCATTTTGGAGCAAAATCGGAAGAATTGGGAGCCGTAGACGAGTTCTGTAATCATCGCCGTGCAAGTGGTCACCCTGCATGGCCGTGTGACCCTCACACGGACGTGTGGGTTGGAACAGAAGGTTACATGACACGGTCGTGTTCCCCTTAAACGGCCGTGTGCCATCTACCCAAGAGTGACATGACACGGTCATGTGACCCGCACACGGGCGTGTGACATTGAAGCTGAAGGATGATCCAGAGAGCCACATTATACGGCCGTGTGTGACCCTCAAACGACCGTGTGACCTCAAATAGAGAGTCACATGACACGGCCGTGTGTGATCCACACGACCGTGTAGTCGTCCGTGTGCGCCTTATGACGAAGAATATAAAGTCTGCCCAAATCTGTCCAGCCTGTAGACCGAAACTAAAACGAGCATAACTTCTTGCTCGGTTGAAGATTTTGGGTCTATGACCAAACAAAATGAAGCTAACTTCAAGCCCTATAAGATGGTACAGGTTTAATAATATTTCTAGATTCTCACATGACGGGGTCATGTGATTTATCCACTGCCGTGCGAAATCCACGCTGCAGCGCGGACTGATTAGTAAAATGACCATAACTTTGTGCTCGGTTGGAATTTTGAAGTGATTCAAATTGAAGAGTTTATAGGACTTAAATATATAAAACTTTCATTAAGCCGAGACATACATGAGAGGGCCGTGTGAGGGTCACACGGCTGTGTAAAGGTCCGCCCAAAACAGGGCAGATCTATAAAAGGGGTCTCTTCCCTCATTTTTTGTGTCTTTGGCTTGTGGCTTTGCCCTTTGCCTTGGGTGGCTACAAGATGTTCCAAAGGAGGTCGGAGGCTCTAGAAGGTGGTTCTTGCACAAGATCGGAGAGAAGATGATGGCTCTTGGAGATCTCAAAGGAGGCTTGGAAGATAAGTTTTGATCCTTTTCCCTCTCTCTTTGGCTTTCTCTTATGAGTTTCGAGTAGATCTCCATAGTCTTGTGTGTGGATGTAATTGTATAGGACGATTTGATTATAATCCTTGATATTGGTTGTAATCCCTCCTTAGTGAAAACTTTTATGATTTGGTTATGTGTGGATCTTGTAATCCTTGAATTTGACATTCTAAGTGTTTGATTTAATGTGTTCTTGATTGAAATCTTGAATTGGGTTTGAATTGGAATGTAGATATTTATTTGATGATTAATTTGGACCTGGATCTATTGTATAATTCTCTTTAACATGTTATGATTGTAATTGCGCAATAGAAATGTTAGTTGAGATTGGGCTAATCTACAAGATCCATGCATAATATAAGATTTGTCTTTGAATTGGATTAGTAACCCGTGGACACGTGGTTGGAAGGGGTCTGGTGACAGGGGATATCCCTTCTCATAATCGTCCACGGGGGAAACCCCAACGAGGAGAACGATCATGTAAGGTTTTCTTCGTGATTAGCATTCTATCTTAACCAATGTTAGGAAGAGCTTGTGTTAATTTAGAGACTGTATGACGAGGGAGCCCTAGTGACAGGGGTAATCCTTTAACCGGACTTTCTAAGTTAGTCTCCCTTCTTGTTACCATTAGGACCTAAGGTAGAATATCTAATACTCCTTTAAGGGTGTTGGAATATATGTATGATTCCTACAATTCTAAGGTTGGAGAGTTGGGACTTGACCATAAATCTTGTATATCAATCATTTGAAACAATGAAATTCACACACAAGACACATCTCTAGCAATTAATTACTTCCATTGCTCTTTTATTTCCTTTGCTATAACTTGTAGCTAAATAATTGTCATACACTTGAACGATCAATCTAACTTTTCTACGTGAGTTCCTTTTCTAGTGCTTAGAATCACACCTCCTTCTGGATACGATAATCTTTTATATTACTTCAATATTCCCATACACTTGTGGATGTATCACATATTCAAGAGACTGTGATTAAGTACTAGTTGATTTTGCACAGTAAATTATCTAGACAATTGAGAGTTGGTTGTGTTGAAAGAGAAAGAGGGCACTAAGAGAAAGAGAGAAGAAAGGAAGGAAAATGGTCTTTGGAAGGAGAATGATTCTAGGGTTTCAGTTTCTTTGTGATGGTAGTTAATGTGCTATGAATTGCTCATCCTCTATTCTCTACACATATATCTTGTAGGTGATATAACTAGATATCAATATCACCCGTCGATGAATTAGAATATCCTATTTATGTTATCCGAATGGTAGGAAGAAGAATAACTAATTTAGAGAGTCCAATTAAAGGATTACCCCTGTCACTAGGGCTCCTCGGTCATACGTCCCTAGATTAACACAAATTCTTCCTACCATTTATAAAGTAGGATTCATTAAGTACATAGATCAATCATGCATATAATTGCTCTCCCTTAAGAGGGAGTTCTCTAGATGAGAGGAGAGAAACCCTCTATTACCAAGGCCTTCCTACTTCAAACTAGAGCATTCTCATCTATAGGGATAACAAATCTATACACTTATTCAATCAAATGAAGCATTCAAGCACACAACCTTCACTTAAACATTTCATCGAACAAGAACAATACATAAACATGTCATTGAACAAAGAATGTAACCATAGAATTTACATCAATACACATCACAAATACTTTCAACACTCTAAGAATCAATGATCTACTCCATAAACAAGGAGATCACAACCAAGTGACAATAGATTTAAGCAAATCCACAAATATTACATCAAGAAATGAGAAGATAGGGATGCTTATCAATGTAGCTCGGGCCTTCTTGGTTGTACTCCTCACTCTGGAAGTGGACTGATCACCGAAGACACCTTCTTGGTATAGATCTAGGGTTCCCCCAAGGGGGAGAACCCTTCTTCAATCCTAGGGGTGGAAGCCCAAGCCAAAGATTGAAGAAAATGGGAGAAAACTCCTTTTTATAGGTGCTGCCCTGCTTCACACGACCTGTCACATGACTGTATAGATTCACACGACCATGTGGGTGTGTTCTCGGCCAAAAACTGCATGGCCGTGTGAATTCACACCGCCGTGTGGGGGTGGGGGTTCACACGGCCATGCGACTTCACATGGCTGTATGAGGGACGATTGTGTGGAATTACACAGCCTCTGAATGAAAGTTGTAGAGCTCGAAGTCTTTTGCATTCTCCAATTTAAATTGATCCAAAACTCCAACCAAGCAAAAAGTTATGATAGTTTTATTTTTGATCTGCACTGAAGTCTCGAGCCTTGCATGGTCATGCATAGAATGGACAACCATATCTTTTGCCCGTGTGAGCTTATGGACATGTGTCTCATCAAGTCAGGGACATGTGGGTGAAATTTGGATCCATTTTGACTTCATTTAGACCTTAATATGCTCCAATGAACACGTCAAAGTCGCTAGACATCTTCTTCCAAAGTTGCTTGAATATACATTTTTGCTCCATTTTCTCTCTAAAATCAGTCATATCAATGAAAATAAAACATAGAGTAGATCTCCACATGAAATATGTAGAAGTATATCATCATAATAAGATAAGGTGTAATAAACGTAAATTATATGTAATAAAATACAAGTAAATATGTGTCAAATAGTACATAAAAATATATATAATCTACGCACATCACATCGTTACGATCCTACAAATGGTATCAGAGCCTGGTCACTCTGAATTGGTGAAACCACCAATAAAATAAGGGGTCATTTTTTGCTTTTCATTTTTTCCCTTCTCTTTCTCCTTCCCTTTTAGTTTTATGTTTTTCGTAAAAATTTGAACTGGTGCGTTCACCTTTTCAAATAAAAGATCTAGACATCTCAGATTTTTTGAATTGCTCAAAGTTGGTGCAACACCACTTGAGCTTTTTTTTTATTTCTTTCTCCCACACTTCTCACCCCAAGAACAAGTATTGGTATAGTTTTAAGTCTTCTATTTCAGTAAACAAATGGCACAAAATGAGGGATATAACACTATTTGTCCACCGCTATTCAATGGAGACAACTGATAATGTTGGGACCTAGACCACCGGCTAGAGGGGGGGGGTGAATAGCCGATCCACCCCAAATCGTCGTCTTCCTATGATTGTTTGTGC
>JBAMIE010188861.1:0-12254 GCA_037177295.1 Kaempferia parviflora | reverse complement strand
TGCGGAACTCGTCCGCAACCTATACAATGTGATTTTTTTTTTGATTATTTTTTTTTAAGATCCCGGTTATGCCAATCATGTTTTTCCTTTAGGGTTTAGGGGTTAGGTTATAGTGTTAAGCACAAAAAAAAATTAAATCGAAAAAAATTTTCAGGTTTGTACGGAGTGTGCGGCATAAGGTCCTTTATATAGATATCATTCCCTTCCTTTTTATGAATGTTTGATGTGAATGGTGGAGAAAATAAAATCTCTTCCATAATTCAATTATTATTTCCTTTTAATTCAAATGTTCATCCAATAAACATTAATAGCTAAATATAAATAAGTCAAACTTATTAAAATAGAATGAATATATTTTTGTGATCTTTATCAAAAAGTAATAAAATTCAATTAATTCAAAAATTAATTGAACGGGAGAAAATATAAAATTATAAAGGAAAATATTTTTCATATATAATTTCTTTACTCACCCAATTAAGGATGTGCAGTAATTTAAAATTCAATAATTTTAAGTTAACAAATCTAATACTTTTATCATAAGTGTTCAATATAATTCCGAGATGGCATGGGGAACTATGGACCTATAATCTCAAGTTCCAATAAGATTGATTAAATTAAACTCTTTAATTAGTATGTCAATATTATTAATTCCAAAATTACTCCACTATAAACTTGGAATTGCACTCTTGAAATTATAGATAAAATTATTCAAGAGATTGAATAGTCAATTGATATAGTTATTACATATAAATCGATCCTCCACAAAACAGTTCATAATCAAAGTTAGGTAATTTCCGTTCACCTCTTTAATTATATCTTTCTCCTTAAGTTCCATTGATTTTTCTAATGAATAATAAATTTATGATCTAATCATAAATTGAGCGCTCTTATTATTCAAATCTCAAATCAACACTTAAGGGAACTGTTCACTTGACTTCTTTACGAAGGAGTGGATTTCATCTTGTATATTAATATTCCCGGCTATTTATTTTATTGTATTTCCAATATATCAAGAATATTTTGACACTACCTTATTTGTGTCATTACTTGATAAGTCAAAAAATATAATATTATAAATAGGAGTTTATTAATTACTTAGAATTGAGATCAATTCATATATGACCATCATTGATTAATAATAAATACTCTATTTATCACGGAATTTACTAGAGATTAAAATTAATCATGTTCCAGTCCTATATAATCAAATTATATAAAGCGCTTTCATTCCAATAATCTCATTATTAACAATTTAGGATAAAATTGTTTCATTCGAAATGTAATGAACCGTGCTAGTAATTTAAATTAAAGATCCCAACTTTAATTTTTAATTACGGATAAATTAAATTATTATACTTTAAATATTATCCTCTTACATATAACACTTTATATACAATATTTAAAGTCAATATAATAATTCAGGGATTTTAAATATTTATGAAGCATCTATATCATGCATGCAAAGAATTATTATTGAAAATTTTCTCAAATAAATTGAAACATTTCTTTATGAGCATATATCCCAACAATTTGCTGTACTTGGACTCGATTGGATTGAATCCTTGGCAACGTTCAAGTTGTCCAAATATTTTGTTTGTGAAATCAAATTTCTCTCAAATGGATTGCTAGGTTATTTCCCTAGGCTTCTTGTGCTACCAACATGATTTGGTATTACTATAATATCAGGTTCAATAAATCTATATATTACGTCTCAAATACCAAATCAATCATATATATAGAGAAAGAGAGAGACTTGATATCCTGCCTAACACTTCCTGCGTGATTTGTGAGCGATATCCGACGTGGTTGATCTGACATGGTAAAACTCAATTTTTTTTAATCCATCTCTCCCTCTCTCATCTGTATGCAACAACTATCTCTCTTTCATTTTAAAGTAAATTAAAATTCTTTGTTCTCTCTCCCACGATTACATGCAGTTATAGCCAAATTCTTTCTTTTCTCTTCTGAAATAGCTGCAACAAATTGTTGCAGTTACTTATAGTAACTGCCACAAGTTGTGGCAGTTAGCTCCCACAAATTGTGACAGTTAGCTCCCACAACTTTGTGGCAGTTTGGTGCCACAATTAGCTACCACAAGTTGTGGCAGTTAACTGTCACAAATTATGGTAGTTAATTGTCATAAATTATGGCAGTTAGCTGCTATAATAATTGCATAAGAGAGGAAATAGAAAAAAAAGTTGTTACATGTAGATAAGAGAGGAAAGAGAGAAAGTTATTACATGCACATAGGAGGGATTAAAAAAATTAATTTTGCTATGTCAGATCAATAATGTCGGATGTCGCTCACAGTCGTGCAGAAAACGTCGGGCAAGATATCAAATCTCACTCTATATATATTAATATTAATGTTGGAGTTACAAATTTCTCACTAATAAGAGACATTTCAAATAAAAAATAAAAAATAATCTCAAAGTTATTGTTGGGTGGATTTGGAGGTCGTAGGAAACCCAGACTTATTGATAATATAATTTTCAGGGTCCCCTCAGGGTGGTACGATGATTAAGGTATGGAAGGTTGCCACATGCACTACAAAAAACCCAACATTAGCGACGGATTTAGCGGCCTCCATTTCTAAACCCGTCACTAATTGCAACAAATATTTATCTCCCGTCGCTATTAGAGACGGATATTTAAACAATCGTCACAATTAGCGACGGAAATTAAATGCCCTTTGCTATTTTCAAGGAATTTTTAAAATCCCTAGCAACAGAATTATATATATACGTCGCTATTGCAGACGGATATATATAAATCCGTCGCTACTAGTGACGGATTTGATAAATATCTGTCGCTAGTTCCGCGAATGACGATAAACGTCAATACCATCTGTGAACGCTCATTAGCGACTGAATATAATTATCTGACGCCGTTAGTGACGGATAATTTAAATTATCCGTCGCTACTTCCGTAACAGAAAACCAATCCTGTTCGCCATGTAGCGACGGTAATAATATGTCCGTTGCTAGATATAACGACGAAATATAATATAGCCGTTGCAAATAATAGCGACGGAACATTAAATTCCGTCGCTATTCTTCACAACGACGCATTGGTAGCCGACGGCCCTTTGTCCGTCGTTAAAAGGTGTATTTTTTTAGTGATGATAATATAATTTTCAGAAGTGACTTTTCTCTATTGGATTTGGAAGAGGAGTCTAGGAAAAAAATATTTTATATTTTTTAATTTTTATTGTACTTTTGTTCTTGTATACTAGGACTCTCGCTATGGAAGTAGAATAGATTGGGCACATTAAATTATTTTTATCAATTTTGGAACTATAAATGTGTAGTTTGAGTTGATGAATTCTAGCAAATGGTGAGGTCTGTACACATGCACTTTGATCCAAATAAGCGCTATTAATGTCAAGGTTATGAGCGATGCATCTAGAGATTCAGTGGGTGGGGCAATCTATATATTTGAGGATAACATAAACTTCGGTGAGTATCAAAGGGTTCATTGTTCACAAATTTGATGGAAGGCCAATCCTTATGGTGATTAAGGTCGTCAAATTTATAGATGTCGTAGAATCTATGGGGGCAGTTTAATTATTTAGCAAAAAGAAGGGTAGATCAAACGATATAAGAGAGTGGTTAGAGATGCCAAAGGCAAAAGAAATAACGACCATCATAAAACGCTTTGTAAATAAAGTAGTTTATATAATGGTTAGTGAAGCCAGATCATAGTGTTATTATATAGACATTCAGATATATGGAAAACAGTATAATTTAACTAAATTCACTTTATCAGGCCATTGTATTTTTTTTTTTTTTTAAATCCAAGTATTTAGTTCTTATCATCCAATTATCTTGGAAGTGACTTACATGATCTTATAAAAGTTTTACACCAATCACCACAGTAAATTAAAAAGCACATATCTGTCATGTCCCATAGGTATACTTGTCCTACAGAATTGACGGTACCCTATACTTAATGTCAAATACAACATGATATAAGTCCACAAATCGAGAATAAATACACAATGGAAAATATAAAATAACAAACTATACAATAGAGAAATTTACACAATCCCACATAGCATGGAAAACATAAATAGACTACATGCCAGCATGACTTAACACAACAAATATCACAACTAAATAAAAGTACACCACAAGACTAAAATTCATAACCAAGGCAATTATTACACAACAGACTCTAAAAATCAAGTGCAAATACAAAGCAACAAGACCTCGAATGTGACATGAAACTAGCAGACAAGATTCTCTAAGCGACTCCATAAATATATCATTAACCTGCTACATGAAGAAAGAAATTACAACAGGGCAGTGAGTCCAAATGACTCAACAAGTAATAGAAGATAGTGATGATCAAAACATAAGGAGAGCAAAGATATACAATCTAAGGAAAATACTCATCGTCTGAAGATATCACATGAATGCATCTAGTATATATCAACCTACTCAACCGTAAATGATACCATAGGTAATGCAAGGAAATGATCAACATGAATACTGCTTATCCTAAGCATGTGCCAGTATAAATAACAACAACATATCATCATATGTGAGAGTAATGCTCCATCACAAGAAAATATGCGTGACCAACACACTTAGCCACAAAGCTATGGACTATGGGAGAATGCTCTACCACAGATACCCGTGGGAAGTTCGAAATGTCAGGGTCCCTGTCTGTAAAAGAATGCTCTACCACAAATACTCATGGGCAACCCAATGTATAATAATCCAAAATGATAATGTAGCAAACATATTACCATGATAGGCAATAAACATATCACAGTCACTGTTGACTCTCTACCACAAATGGGAGGCATGATCGACAAGAAATAAATAGTGCAATGTTACATAAATGATAATCAACCACATAGAGTATATGGACTCTATACAATGGTATCCAATCACATCTAGCATGATAAACTATCATCAGCATACGACACTCGTGTGTTTACTACTAACAAAATGTGCATGGCCATATTGACAAACATCTACACACCACACATCTATGTACACTACATGATATATACATAACAAATCATAAGCATCTCCCTATGACACACATCATACACGTGCATACACTACATGATATGCATCACATAATATAAGCATCTTTTTATTGTACACACCATGCACATATATCCACACTACATGATATGAATAGCTACACATCAACTATTCTACCGTACATACATATAAAATAAAATGAGACTACATGGATATAAACTAATCAACTCAAGTTCAAGCAAATAAGTATCAAACTCATGAAGTAATATGAATATAGTCAAGGTAAAAACAGCTACCAACCAAAATAATAAGTCATGAACTAAGGTCAATGAACTATAGAGGTCTAGGAATAAATACCTACCTCAAATGTTGCTCATATCAAATAGCTCTCACGTCAAGATGCTCATCTCAAATCATAGTCTTACATCACATGTATAATTTAGCTAATTATATATACAATTAATAGCTAAAATAAATTCCAAGGTTAATTAGGGTAATCCCTATTCGAAATGATCATTAATTAACTCTATTTAATTATTAGCTCCCATTAATCAACTTTATGGATCAAATTAGGGCTAACCTTATTATCAACCTTAATTAACTCAGCTTATTGATTAGATTAGGTTTTTAATCGTATCATCAACCCTAACCTAATTCATCCACCTAATTAGATTATGTTTTAACCAAATATCATCACTAGTACTCACCCAATTCTGATGTAGTGCTGGTGCCACATGGCTGGAGCTATAATGGCCAGAGTCGAGAGTATGAAAAAGGAGACTACCAATAGAGCGCTTACAATCTCTTGTTCATGGCCAAAACAAAGTTGGTGCCAAAGTTGGTAGTGTACAGAAGTTTAGTGACATCTTTCTTATGGTCAGAATAGTTGTACGTCGAACCGATGACACTAGAATAGCTTTGGTGTGGCGCGACTGACTTGGGTATGACGAAGTGGTGCTGCGGCAATGAGATGGCAACATAGGGGAGAGAAGTAATGACAACAACGATAACAATCTAGGATAATAATTAAAAGATTTATTATGTTCCGAATAGAAATCAAGAATATATTTCAATTATTGATAGTTTACTATATTTTGATTGCAATCGTAATCATATTTATCATTATTTCTATATTTATTATTGCGATAGTTATTATAATATATTACCATATTTATCATAATATTTTTTTATATATTATTTGATTATCTATATAAATAAGTTTATTAGCCTATAATAATCAATAGAGAAGTAATTATTTTCTTTTTCCTCTCTTTACTTATTACATATTTTAACATAGTATCGTAATCATAATCTTTCTTCTTTCTAAAAATGCCGACCATCCAGGTGCTCTCCTCTCTTTTATTCTCTAATTTTCTTTTCTTTGCGCGCCCCAAGTCACGCTCTCCTCTCTTTTCTTCTACTAAATTTATTTTCTTTTCTCTCTCTTTTTGTTTTGTTTTTGTTTCTTTCCTCAGCTGTCGCCGACTGAAAAAAAAAAAAAATTAAAGAGGAAAACCCTTTTTCTTCAAGCGCCACCTAATGACGCTGCTTGCCGACGCCGGACTTCTGGGCACACCGCAGGTCAGCAAGCAGGAGTGTTCTCCTGCTGTAGCCAACCTTGGTAACCAGAAGCTACCCGCTTTCCACTATCCGCCTGCCGTCGTCATCTTCCTACTAGAACCGGCGATGCCTCAAGGAAGACTCTGTTTCATCCGGACCTCACTGCGCCTCCGACCAGATATCCTCCTTCCTCGTCCATGCGCCGATCGGCTTTTCTACTACCCGATGCCACTTCTCTTTCTCCATTCTCCTTTCCTTCCTCACTATCTTCTAACTTCCTGTTTTCCAGCAACGGGTGCTGATTTTCTTCCCATCAACCTCAGAGCTTTTTTTTGGAAAGGTCCATTACATTTGCCAATTCCAAAGAACAAGGGGCAATAGAAGCTGAATTCGAGCAGACTCGCACTACCACGGTTTTTATCGGTGAAAGTGCCGACCAAGTTTACTATAAGAGTTTTGTTTCTGAATTTCTTCCGGAGTGTTTCTAGATTTCTTCGTACCAGCAGTACGAGGAGTGAATTTCTCCTGTTTATTATTCATCAAGTCTCCAACAATGTAAGTCGGATTACAGATTTGTTCTGGCATTCTTTTATCATGAAATCTTCATCTAGGGGTGATATCTTAATACTAGACAAATCATCATATCACGCCAGACCATCATTATAGAAATCTTACCCTACAGTGATATACAGGTAGGCGATAACTTAGGTTTGTAAATTACTAACTATGGAAACACATATATTCAGTCATCTAATAGAACCTTTCACATTGGCAATATTTATTATGTTCCGTCTATTACTAAAAATTTACTTTCTACAGTTCAATTTAGTCTTGATAACAATGTCCTCTTTGAATTTTATCGTGACCATTGTCTTATAAAAGACAGGACGTCATGTGTTATTTTACTTCATGCTAAGATTAAAAATGGTCTCTACCTCTTCAATGTCCTTCCTTTAAAGCTTTTATTGGTGAATGTACTAATAAACCAGTTTGGCATGCTCGTCTTGGTCATCCTTCTCTTCATATTGTTCAAAGAATTATAAGTGAATTTGGTTTACCTACTTCATATACCTCATCACCTCATTTATGTAAGGCAATGCTAAGAAGCCAAGAGTCACAAGTTAACTTTTTCTCCATCTAATCATATCTCTAATTTTTCACTTGAAATAATTTATTCTGATATTTAGGGTCCAACGCAAATCCTATCCAATCAAGGTTTTCTATATTATGTCACTTTCATTGACCATTTTAGCAAATTTACTTGGCTCTATCTTATGAAATGAAAGTATGATTTACTTGACATATTTGGTCATTTTCAAAACCAAGTTGAATGTTATTTTAGTTGTAAAATATTTGCTTTTCATTCTGATTGGGGAGGGAGGGTATCAAGCTCTTTATTGCAATCTTGCTTTTTGTGGAATTGTTCATCGAGTCTCTTGTCCCCACACCCCTGAACAAAATGATTTTACAGAGAGAAAGTATCTACATATAGTGAAAACAATCTTAGCTCTTCTTAATCATGCATCGATACTTGGTAAATTTTGGGATGAAGCAGTTAACACTGTAGTTTACCTCATAAATCACCTTCCCACTCCATTGATTGATCAAAAGTGTCCACTAAAAAAGCTTTATAATCTAACTCCCGACTATACTTTTCTTTGAGTCTTTGGTTGCACATGTTATTCATAGATACGTCCCTACTCTAGCCAAAAATTAGACTCTCATTCACAACAGTGTGTTTTCTTGGTTATAGCAATTTGTATCATGGGTATAGTTGTTTACATATACTGACCGGGCAGATTTATATTTCTCGGTATGTTATTTTGATGAGTCTCTCTTCTCATTTTTAGTTGTAAGCTCATCCTCACCTCCAAAGACAAGTGGAACATATTTGGTATCATCCACCCTTACAACAAGCATGCATCATCTATCTCCTCTCCCGAGAAATGATATTAATACATGAGGTAATGGTATTTGGGTCCAGCTCCATCTCCGCCACTCTTTGAGGCCTCCCCTTTTGATTCTTCTAACACATCATCCAATCATGAGGATAATTTGCTTCCTTCCTCGGATAAACCACATATCGCATTTTCACATTCTCAACTTAGCCCCTTGCCTTCTTCGACAAGTGATTCTTATGACTACACTTACCTTAATTGACAAGTGATTCCTTCCTCGGTGCACACTTACCTAATTGATATCTATGCATGATATCCCCTTCAACAGACTCAGGTGGTCTCTTCAAAATCTATCAAACCAACATACTTTACACAGGCTGTTACAGATCCAAATTGGCGTGTTGTGATGACTACAAAATTTGATGCTCTTCTTCGCAATGAGACTTGGAGCTTAGTGTTAGTAACCCAAGTTGGTTTTGATGTAAGCACCAAGTTGGGTTAGGTTTTGTTACTTTTTAACCTTGTGTCTAAGTTTGTAAGAGCTTAGAAACACAAGAAGTCGAGTGGAAGACGCGGCGGATGAGAAGATGATGCAAGAATCGAGTCGACGGACTCAGCGCATCTTAGGGACGAGAAGCTATGGAAGAGTACACCGACGGAGCGAGAAGGATGCGCATGAAGGTTCGAGGGACTAGAAGATGGGGAGGAAGTTCGCTCAAGAAGGACAGAAAATGGATTCCGGTGAGCCTTACTCCAAATGTCCGAGATCATCTAAGCGACCAAATTTGACCATAGCAGAAGTCAACATGAGGTTGACTTTGGTGGTCTGAGGCGCCTGGACCTAGTCTGGTCGCCTGGACCACCTAAGCACCCTGGGTGGGTTTTGTTCATTAGCCATTGTGTGCTGTCAGGTCAACACGGTCCAAGCGCTCGAAAGTGGATAAAATTTTATTTGTGCACTGTTGAAGAGTTATTGTGGATGTGAATAACGGCATCCACGTGCAGGCACCCGGATCCAGTCCGGCCCCCGGAAGGTGCCATGTCAGCCTTTGAATAAATTCGACTAGGAGCTATAAAATCGTTTAACTAGTTTTGAACAACACACTTCTGTATGATCTTCTGTTCGAGCTTTAAAGTTTTCGAACATAATTTTCGTGTACGAGGCTTTTCCACCTTCGACGATTTATTCATAAAGGAGATTCTGCTAGTGGGTTTTACTTTTCTTGTAGTAGCAATCTTCTAATTGTTAACCAAATAAATCTGGTTATCTCGTACTATTCTTTTACTTGCTTTTAATCTTATTTAAGTGTGTTTGCTGAAGTCGAAATCACGAGAAAAGTATTTTTATATTTATAGGCAATTTACTCCCCATTGTCGGCCTCATAATACTAACAATTGATATCAGAGCCCAAATGCCTCAAAAGGACTAACCATTGACTGAAGCAACAAGAGGATGGCCGGACTAAGCATCTACCCACCAAAGTTCGAGGGGAAATTCACAATGTAAACAATAAACAAATGGCGGCATTTTTTTAAACCGATTTCAAAATTTTGTTAATAATCAAATACATTTTTGTAGCTCCTAAAGATCAACAAGGAGCTGAAAAAGAATAGTTCCTATGGACCAAAAAGGAATAGGCCAACTTCGTAGCGAACAGACGAGCTGAATTTCATTTGCTGACAGTGCTACCTCTGCAAGAAGTCAGCAGAATCGACACTTACGAATCAGCAAAGGAACTTTGGGAGAAGTTCCTGAAGCTACATGAAAGAACCATGGAAGAAAAACTCGCAAGAAGGGACTTGGTCCGGAACCAACTCACCACCCTCCGACTAAAGGAAGGTGAAACGGTTGCACAACTATATGCCAAACTGAAGGAGCTAATCACGGAACTAACGACTCTTAAAGAAAAGGCAACCAACTAAGATTCACTAAGGTATACCCTTCACAATTTTCCTAGTACGCAAGAATGGTCAACCCTAGTAGATGCATACTACATCTCTAGGGACCTAGAGGTAAGCAATTTAGAAGAATTATTTTCTACCTTAGAAATTCATGAATCTAAATGTGTAGAACAAAGAAAGGAATCTAGTCACAATTTAGCCTTAAAAGCTATGAACAAGGACGAACCCGAGTCAGATTCTTCAATCGATGAAAATGAAGCAGCTCTCATGGTAAGAAACTTTAGTAAATTTCTTAAAACTAACCGATTTCATAAGTCTCAAACAAATAAACACATTCAAAGGAAGAGGAAGGTTAGATGCTACAACTGCCAAGTGGAAGGACACATTAAGAACGAATGCCCAAAACTCAAAAAGGAGAAAGACAAGGGTAAAAGACCAACAAGATCGAAGCACAAAATGTAAAAACTACATGGGATGAAACATCGTCCTCTGAGTATGAGAACGAGGCCTATATCAGACTAGCACTTATGGCGAACCATCAGAGCAATGAAGAAAGTACTTCATAAATGTGCATCGACGAAAGGGGAGAATCATCCGGAGAAAGCATTGATGAAGGGGAGAGTCGTCAGAAGAAAGCTTCGATGAAGGGGGGCATCAGAACACAAGGTAAGTGAGGTACGTGTCTTATCCCCTGCAAAATCTTTTCAGTTTATAAAGATGTTCACTAGAAACTTGGCTAAATTAGAAAAATAAAATATTCAGTTAAAATTAACATTAGCAAATGCAGATTAGAAGATTTTGATAATTTGAAACATGAAAATGTCAAGTTGAAAAAGTAGAACAATTAGAAAGTTTACAAAAGAACAATGCATGCTCACATATTGATAGGGTTAGAAATTTTTAAAATTTTAGACTGAAATGGTATATTCGTTTTCATAAGGGTCAAATTAAAAATATTGCACGAAAATATATACCGAGAAAATTTTTATCAATCCAGTAGGTAGAAACCTATATTGAGTTCAAAAAACATATTCAGTTTAGTTTCTATTTTAATTAGAAGTTTTTTAATTGCAAAATAATTTTTGGTTGAATATTCTATTGATTTTTTTTTTTTAAAAATCAAAGTTATAGTTGAACAAATTTTCTGTTAGGAATAAAAAATTTAAATTTTTTTTACCAATAATAAATTTTCTACAAATTATTTTCCAAAAATATCTATGTTTTTAAAAAATATATTTTCGTAAGCTTTCTGTATGAGTTTCTGTTTAAAATTTTTATATTAATTAGGAAATAGAAATATGTATTAATTAGGAGAAAAGTTTTTGAACTTTTTTGATAAAAAAATAAATTAAAATTTCTGCACTTAGACTTTCTATTCCTCGTAGTTAATTAGAATTTTTTTTATGATTTTTTGAGTTCGAAATATATATTTATTAATTATCTAAGGAAGGATTATATTTTTTCCAAAACTTATTTATTTTTCTATCATACAAAATTCAACTTTTCGTGAAAATTTTTCTACGGATTTGGATAGCTTTTTTTGTTAACAGCAAATGTTTTGAAATTTTTTCAATGATTGAAACAAATTTTAGAATTAATTTTATCAAATTTAGTCTTTAAATCCTAAAAATTTAAATTTTAAAAAAATTAATTATCAGAATTATTTCAACAAAGCTTTGACTACCTTGTTGTAACCTTAGATTTTTTTTTTTCAAGTTTTTTTTTAAGTCAATTCCCCTATTTTTAATGTGATCAAAAAGGGAGAATAATGATAAGTTTAGGGGGAGTAATACTTTTGGATCTTTATTTGTATATTTTCTAGCACTTGATTGTTTAATTAAAGTTTTGTTTAACCTTAACTTAAACTTGTATTGCTCACATCAAAAATGGAGAG
>JBAMIE010188826.1:0-12257 GCA_037177295.1 Kaempferia parviflora | reverse complement strand
TATTGATTATTAAAAATTAGGAATTCAAAAGATTTTGTAAAAAAATATTTGAAAAATGGAAGGATTATATGATCTTCATTGGGGTCCATCATTTGAAACAGGACGGGTTATAAATCATTGCTGATACGCTTATCAGATGTGGCAAATAACCAATATAGGCAAACGAATGTAGAAGCGGCTTAATAACCACTCCTAATTACTTCCGGAGCAGTTACAAACCACTCCATCATTTAACTTCAAAAACGGTTAAATATCCGCTCTACTACCTACCAACAACAGGATTGGTTAAGAACCGTTGATATTGCAACCAACCAAGGCGATTGATAACCACTTCTATAGAGACATCGCAACGGTTCATTCTGTATGCACTATCGGTTGCTATAACCAATGTCATTGATGCTAGGAGCGCAGGCTATTGGATCGGTGAAGTAACCGATTCAAAAGCTTTAGGATTAGTTGAAAATCACTACTATAATCATTTAAAATCGCACACACATATATAGACCTATTTGTAGTGCCAAAATCCAAATTCTCATGTAGTTCTATATATACATTCTATTCCTTGTGGAAAAAACCTTCTCCAATCTCCTAACCAACTTGACTGTTAAGTGTAAATTAATCATATAATTCATCTTCTTTCGGATAATCTAAAAATAAATTATATGAGACGCTTAAAATAAACACAATCATCTTAAACTACAGTATGTATACACTTCTATTGTCATAATGTCGTGTCAAGAGTCTCTGAGATTTGCCCTCCGTCACGTACGATAACCATGTTCAGCAAGAACCGCATGAGTCGACGATGCTTTCAGCACTTGCCACCTTGCAACTGCAGCCGTTCTCCACCTGTGACACGCATGCCACACGCAGCCAAAAAACCACCAACCTCCGCTCTATAAACGTACTCCACCTTCTCATTCTCATCCACTCCAATTCAAGCGGCGCCGGCGTCCATGATCACGATGATGCCCCTAATGAGGCCAGTCTCGCTTCTCTTGTTCCTCCTCTTCCTTGCTGTTCCAACAACTGCCCGTCCGATCCCTGTCACGTCGGCTTCGAGAAAGATCGGCGTCGGCGGGTGGGCTCCGATCAAGGACGTGGAGGATTCACACGTCAGAGAGCTCGGTGATTTCGCCGTGGAGGAGCACAACAGGCGGGAGCACGGTGAGCTTACCTTCGACAAGGTGGTGAGGGGTGAGACGCAGGCGGTGGCCGGGATCAACTATCGCCTGGTGCTGCGGGCCAGGGACGCCGGCGGCTCGGCGGCCGACTACCAGGCCGTGGTGTGGGAGAAGGTGTGGATCAACTTCAGGCAGCTCACTTCTTTCGCGCGTGCATATTGAATCGTAGTTGTTTCTACTGTTTAATTTGCCGGGGAGAAGATAAAGATGAATCCATCCATTGATGCATCATAATAAAGGAAGTTTTATTTGGAAATTAAATTCAATCAGTTTAATTTGTTTCAAAATATAATTAATAATCAAGACGATACAAGTGTGAAAATCAAAATTGCATAGGAAGATTCTTCGACGAAGATATATATGACTGAGCGGGCACCCTTAATCGTGGATCTTCGAAAGATAAAGAATTTACAGTGAAAAGAAAATCCCTAGTAAACAGGTACTTTATGATATAATAATTCCAGAGACTTTCATTATTTTACTCGGGCTAGATTTTCTGGCGGCGCTCTTTCTTCAAAGTCAATGCTGTCCTCCCGACAAGATCACTAGCAAATGGTGCAAAAGCAAACGAAATGAGTTAAAAATACGTAGCCGTAGCTCCTTATCTTTCACATCCGTTCTGCCAGACATGAAGACAGGATAACGAGTGCTCCGATTCTCCACCTAGGCAATGGATAGCGGTTTTCCACGGGCTCCACCAAGTTTAACTAATAAAAACACGAGTATGTAATGGGTGGCGTCGATGCTAGTCTAAGTAGATAGTAATCCAATTTCAAGTCCTAAAAGTCAATAATACGTATAAATTATTAAATCTCCACCGCTGGTTTTCTTTATTTTGCATGTTTGCTTCCGTTGATTTTTTTATTATTCTTTTTGATCGAGTGACGAACGCAATACCGTTCTTGGCGTGACTGGCGTCGGCGCTCGTATCGCCTCGATTCTGATCGAGCTCGCGCGACCGGAGCCTCAGGTTTTTGAATCTCGACGTTTCCGCCCTTCTCGAACGCGAACCCTAACGTAACCGGAAAAATCCTGCTTCGGTCGGGTGTCGCGGTGCCTGGTGATCGTCGCTGGGGCGCACAATGAAGGGTCTCTTCAAGTCCAAGCCGCGGACTCCGACCGACATCGTGCGGCACACACGGGAACTCCTCATTTACATGGACCTCAACGCGAATTCTAGGGACCCCAAGCGCGAGGAGAAGGTTAGCGGTTCCAAGGGGATCGGCTTGTTTTATCTTATTGTTGTTCAGTACGACACTCGAACTTGAGCACTTCGTTTCCTTCGTCTAGCAATTGACTTGATATAGGTTCTCGATACGAAAAATCATTATTCAATTCAGGATATTCTAATTTAAGTCGGATTCAACGTAATGGTCCTTTTTTGTTGGTTAACTGAAAGTGCTTAAATCAGTTGAGCTGCTTGGTTATATCGGATAGCACAAATCCATTTCAGTCTAGTATTCAATCATGTTTCTTGAGGACAAGGCGTTCATTTGTATTGGCATTTAGTTAGTTACAAGCTGGAATTTACTTGTCCACCTCTGTCTCGGTGCTGCCATTTCTACAACATTTCAAGTTTGGGCATGTGCAAAATGGTAGTGCTGCTCATTTGGAGCAGCACACAAGGTGGCTTTGATCCATGTTGCAGAGTACTGTTAGATGCAGTCTCTTATCCGGTCTCATGTGGTGTGTATATACATTCTGCAAATTTAGATGTCCTGGAATAGATGGGCAATAGTTATAGAACTCTTTGCTACCTCCCGTGACAGTTATATACCTATTGTGAATTATGATCAGAATAAGATGCATGATATCTACTGAGATATTTTTATCGAAGCAAATTTGTTTTTTTATGCCATAAACTCATTGTGGCATTCATTATCTTTGCTTTCAGTTGCCTTTAGATTAGTGTTGGATAGTTACACTGACAAAAGACAATGTAGTATAAAGAGAATGCTAAGACTAATGTATGAAGTTATTAGAAAAATATAAAATACCATTATCTAGAAGCATTTGTACATAATTACAGTAGATGAGTGAGATGACATGGATTGTTCAAAGGTTACTGATATGCTCTATCACTAAGATGAATTGGATCTATTAGTATTGGAAGTGTAAAGAGTAGAGATTGATCAAAGAAAACTCTAACTAATGTAAGAAAAAGTGATTTATTTGATCTGAATATTACTTGTGTTATAGTCTTGCACGAAGAGTGCCAATGTCAAGCCCTAGATCGAACAAAAAAAGTTGAAAGTTGCATTAGACCTAGACAATCAATGTTAAAAAATCGTATAAATCTATGGACTTGAATTTTTAACTAGATCGTGGAGGGATAAGATTCGTGTAACTAGTCCCAAAGACAAATATGGAATGGTGATGTATATTATCTTGCATAGAGTTCAATGAAGGGAGCATAATGTCCATGAAGCCAGCCTAAATATTTGCCACTAACACACTTAATGATGGTGATTAATTTCTTTAACTGAGTTGCAAAGATCGGTCTTTCATTATTATTATTATTTCTTATAATTGTATAAATCTTCTATTTCAAACTCAGAAATTTTGCAATCTTTTACGTTTGACCTTTTGAGGACCACACTATTAGCCAATGCAAACCAGTAGCGAGATTATGTGGAGTTCTTTTTGCAAGCATGATCATTTCTATCTTTGGTAACTATACTACACTAGAAAGGCTTATTTACCTTGTTTGGCCTTCTTTCTTTTGATATACAATACTTATATAAGGTTCAAGTTTTAAGTAGTGCTATCAATTTTCAATTATGTTAAATCTTTTTATCGGTCTTGGTGAAAAAAATTCTCATGTCATTATCAAACAAAAAAATGGAATATATTAGTTTATAACCGTGATTCTACATCATAAGTTTTGTAGTGGCATTTACCTCAATAGTTGGTGTTTTCCTCTTGTTAATTAAAGTTAGTGGCTGATATAATTTGATTGCTTTGAGTAAGATAACATTTTCGTCACTGGTCATGCAGTTAAAACAAATTTTTTTGTAGACGCGAAGCATTTAAATCTCAATATATGCCAACATAGGTGAAAATTACCATTCCACCCATCCATTGTCATATGGAACACATCAACACAACTAATAGAGGCGAGGGAGAGTTGTGATCATCTTCCTTAGTTTTGTCAGTCACCACCGGAGTCACAATGGGAAGGGTGATACTGAAATGAGGAGGAGAGAAAGTGTATTCCTTAGTTATAGAAGCAGCCGCCAGAGCCACAGGGCCTTCTTTTGTAAGACTAGTGGCATTGTGAGTTCTGTGAGGTATGATTTAGTTGCGATTCCATCTGTGGAATTCCTCCATTTCTTCTTCTTCTAAACTCTCCTCCTCCTCCTCCTCTTGATTGGTGCCGAGCAACACTACCTCGATATGTTGTTGACACTATCGCTGCATCTAGTAGACATGTTTTACACATGGTTTAAAATTCTGAGTCATATCGGAGTTTCGATTTCGGTATTGTATCGTGCCTTGTGAATATAGTTTCAATATTTTTTAAATATAAAATATATTAATTTAAAATAAAGTTTTAACTTAAATATTTAAAAAATTTAAAATGCATAATAATAATGTTATTATTAAAAAAGGGAAAAAATGTTGAATCACGGCGCCCCTGTGCTTGGCGGCTGCCGACGGAACAATAAATTTTGCCCATTTCGTTGGGCGTGATACAAAATTTAAACCATACATTCACATGTTATGTGGTAAAGTAATTACGATGTATCACATGACATGATTATCTTGGACTAGTGCCATATTAATATCTTTACTTGTCTGATATCAATGACAATTACACGAGATAGAAAACCAATTAATCACCAGAACTATTGCTATGCATTTTAATATATTTATCTATAGTCCATGACTTTTAATGCATATGTAAAACATGGTGCTAGATGGATCATGTTGATCTTTTCAAATAATTTACTTGTCATTTCATCCAACATTCAGTCTAGCATTCTACCTCTTGCAAGCTAATCTGTGATTTATTGTTCTGCAGATGTCAGAATTATGTAAAAATATACGGGAGTTGAAATTTGTTCTCTATGGTAATAGTGAATCAGAGCCAGTTGTTGAAGCTTGTACACAGTTGACTCAAGAGTTCTTCCGACAGAACACCTTGCGTCTATTAATAATATGTCTTCCAAAATTGAACTTAGAAGTAATTTGCTACATAAATGTTCCTATTTTCAGAATGATTAATATTTCCATAGATTTGAGTTTTTTTTAAAGGTTTCATACATATCTATGATTTTTTCCCATCTTCTTGATTTAGAGTTATTTACTGATTTAAAGCTAAAGTTTGGTTCATGTCATTTAAAGGCCAAAAAAGATGCTGCTCAAGTTGTGGCAAATTTGCAAAGGCAACAGGTTCAATCAAGGTTAATTGCTTCTGATTATTTGGAAGCCAATAAAGATCTTTTGGACATTTTAATTTCTGGGTGAGATTTTGATTTATTGCAATTGTCAAAAAATAAAAAACCATTCTTTGGATGTTCAATTGATTGCCTTTGTTGCAATTTGTCTTTTCTAAAATTCAGTTGACATGTTCAAGCGATTTTCTGTTTTAATATTTTATTGTTCCTCTAGGAATTTGGTTGATCACACTGATAGCATATTAGTGTTTTTGTATTTGTGTAACTGAAGAAGATTTAGCAGTAACCTTTAATAAACATGTATACTTCTTTAAAGTGATTGTTAAGGTCAGAGTTCAATTGTGGATGCTGATTCATATTGAAGTATAATACTTGGTTTGTCCCATTGATTTCTTCAAGTAAAGAAAAACAAAACAGCAAGATCATCAACAATTAACTGGTTAAGAAGTTGTCTAATTGATATCATTGTGTTTAATCTTCAAATAACCAAATGTTGTATGTCACAGAAGCTGTTATTAATTAACTATATTCTTATGTACTAGTTGATAATTGTAATCATGATTAGTAAATTTTGTTTTTGTATATATTCTTATGTACATAATAATGGCTGGGATTTGTGATTTACAAATGGTGTTCTGTTACTAATTTCAACTACTTTATGTATAAACCTTGAAGCTCATTGTGAACACAACAAAGAATAATTTGATTTTTTTTTTTTTTAAATTTTGAACATTTATTAAATTGGTAGGGCATATTCAGCTCATTAAAAATGATGGCAGCGATGAGTGTCTTCATATATCATCACTTTCATTGAACTACACATTCACGGTTCAAGATTTCTGAGTTTTGAGTTGTTCATTAATGTTACATCAACTATGCTATGTGAATTATGTCAACTTTGACTTTGGCCATATCAAACTTAGGACTTTGCTAATATTGTATTTATTCTTTTTGTATACAGCAAAGTTGCATAGGTTAATTGGATAATTCTCATCTGCAGTTATGAAGACATGGACATTGCGTTGCATTATGGGGCTATGCTAAGAGAATGTATTCGACATCAAAGTGTAGCTAGGTACTTTCTGATTTTCAATGAGAAGGAATTTTATCTCTTTTTTGATAATATATTCTTAGAGCAACCACATCAGCTACTTTATCAAAAGATTTTACTCTAAATTTTGGATAAAGTAGCTAAAAAGCCTTTGCATTAGCTACCCTACCCATTCCCTAAATTTAGTTTTTATGAATAGTGATTCTCAAAATTTAGGGAATGAAACCTCTACCCTAAAAGTAAAATAATATTTCTTTTCAATCTCTCTCCTTTTACCCATTTTTTTCAATCTCTCTCTTTCCCGTCATTTCACAAATATAATAATAAAAAAATTGAAGAGAGAGAAGAAAACAATAAAAAAATGAAGATAATGGAAATTTTAGGGTAGCTGATGTAATGTGTAGTGAAAAGTGCTTGTCTAAATTTAATAAAGTGGATGATTTATTCTAAATTTTAGATATATGATAGAGAAATTGATATGGATGCTCTTAGCTGCCATTATTTATTTCTATATTACTGTTGAAGATTATGGCATTGACCGTGCAAGGAAAACTTTTTGTTGTCTTCATGTGGATTGGTAGTGGCTGCTTTATTTTATCTTGATAGATTGCTCTTTGCTCTTGGCCTCTTGGTAAGGGTCTTGATATATTTCTAATAATCTAATTAATAAAATAGTTGGTTTCCATTCCACCACAAATTAACTTGGATTAGGGAATTAGTTACGGGATAGGATTTCTTTTGAGAATCAACTGACCTTTTAGGTAAATTCAATACTCTTCCACTTGAAGAATTGTTGGGAGAAAAAGATAATTAAGGTTTACAATATGGTTTGAAATCTTATACTATTAGTGGCATGGTTGAATCATACCATCCTAGTTAACTATTAAAACACAATGCTGATCAATATGACTAATGAATGTGTCATACTTGTGGCATGATTGGTGGCAAAAGGCGAATCGCTCGCCCCGAGTGCCTCCGCCAACCCGTCCCAGGGCCAATACGAAAGAGGTAAATCACGGGGGCTACTAGCCCAGATAGTGACTAGTGCATAAGGGAGGGCAGGCACCTGGCTTCGCCAGGATTTGACCCCCAGACTTCGTGGCAACACCTCATGCACTACCCATCAGTCTCTCCCGTGGGGACAAGATATGATAATTCTATGCATGGTTGATCTATGTACTTAATAAATTCTACTTATTCAATGATAGGAAGAGTTTATGTTAATTTTGAGAAGTATGACCGGGAGCCCTAGCGACAGGGGTAATCCTTTAACCGGACACTCTAAGTTAGCTATTCTTTTTGCTAGCATTCGAATGATACAAGTAGGATATTCCAATTCATCGACATTCAATGATAGGAAGAGTTTGTGCTAATTTAGAGAAGTATGACCGGGGAGCCCTAGTGACAGGGGTAATCCTTTAACCAAACTCTCTACGTTAGCTATTTTTCTTGTTAACATTTGAATGACAGGTGACATTGGTATCTAGTTATATGAAACCAAAGCACATTAATTATCATCACAATGAAACCAAAACCCTAGAATCTTTCTCCACCAAAGATTAACATCCCCTTCTTTTCTCTCTCCCTCTCTTCACTTCTCTCTTGCACTCTTTTTATTTCCAACACAACCATTTTTGATTGTGTAGATAATTCATTGTGCAAAGTTAACTAGTGTTTAATCAACAGTCCCTGTGGATACGATAATCTTTTATATTACTTCAATATTTTCCATACACTTGTGGGTGTATCAACTTGGTATGAAGGTTAAACCACACAAGTCTAACTTTAATCCATTTGTCATTAATCAAAACCTGAGTATAATTATTAATACAAACTACAACAACAATCTCCCCCTTCTTGATGCAATGATAACCTGAGTTAAAGTTAAAAAAAAAATATGGAAAGAATTGATACAATACATGATTTATCAAAAATTAAATTTGTTTGTTGGGTTTTTTCTATAAATCATTTTTAGGCTTCATGTTTTTCTTACTTAACCCTAAACCCTCCCCATTTGACATTCATAAAAAAAATAACTAAGAGTAATTGAACATGCAAAATATCAAAAATGCATTATATAATCCATATATGGTTAGGGAGAACATTCTTTAAGATAGAAAATAAAATTATTTTAAATATTTGAAAATAATTTTCTAAGTAATCAAAAAGGATTTTTTTTATTTAAATTTTAAGTAAGTTTTTTTAAAAAAATATTCCAAAGCAATCTAAATTTTGAAATAAGGCTAAAGAGAAGTTTTCAAGTAAAACTTGAAATTTAAATTTTCAAAAGAAATTTTCTTAACCATTTTCTAATAACATTTTTCAAAATAAAAAAAATTCTAAGGTACTTTTTAAGTAAATTTTGAAACAAACATTTTCAAAAGTATTTTTCAAGTAAAATTTTGAAACAAGTCATTTCAAAAATTAATTTTGAAACACTTTCCAAGTGGAAACTAAGAAATTTTGACACACTTTCTAGGTAAATAATGAATTTTTAAAAGGAATTTGTAGGGGTGGGCATAATTCAGTTCAAACCAAAAAAATTGGCCGAACAGAATAAAATCAATTTTTTTATTCGATTTTTTCGGTTTTCGACCGGTTTTGATTTAAATTTTTTAAATTTTGATTTTTCGGTTCGGTTTTCGGTTTTGGATTCAAAAAAACTGAACCGGCCTTATTATACTTAAAATATGATTTTTATGTATATTGGATCATACAAGTGGAATTAAGTATTAATCGTTTTTAATTTTCTTACTTATCACTTTATATATTTACTTATTGTTACGTGATAACAAAATTTTAGTATCACTCTTTTTATATTTTTGTTTTCATTTCAATTTTAAATTCATAACTATCTTAATAAATTGATAGTTTTACTTTGTCTTAATAAATTGATAGTTTTACTTTGTCTCTAAACTTATATTTGTAGTCATACAAAAACCATATATAATCGACCGTAAAAACCATACCGTATTACAAAAAAATCGGACCGAACCGAAATAAAATGGTTTGATTTTGGATTAGAAATTTTTAAAATCGAAACTAAAAAAACTGAACCGTAGTAGAGTAAAACCGGACCAAATTGGCCGATTCCCACCCCTAGGAATTTGGAAAGATAGCAAGAATTTTTAAAAGAGAATTTAAAAAATATTCCAAGTCTAAGTATTTTCAAATTTTAAAATATTTCCTAAGTATAAATCTTGGAAAATAATATGAAAATTACTATACATTTTTTTTTGAGAAAATAAAAAAAAAAGAAATTCAGAAGCTCCCCCTGAACCTAATATTGATTCTAAAAGTAATTAAAAAAAATCTTGATTGTCTATCCTTTAGTTACTTACTAACTATCTAGAAGATAGTAGTTTTTCACTTGATTAATCAAGTTAAGTAAAGTTTATCTAGAAAAGTTGAATTTCTTAACTTGATTACTATAATTGGGTATTTATAGTACAAACTTATACTGATGTATTGATATAAGCATTCTGAAGTACAAGGAAAATCTTAAGTATCTCACACCGTTCTATGTTTGGAATATACAATCAAGATAAGCCTAGTATACTTATGAGATGCTGGTTACCTAGATCTATAGGATCATGATATTTAGGGTTCAAACCTAGACTAAGTCCAAATCGTAATTTTTGAAAGTTAGAAAATGGGGATTTTCAAAACTTAATTGTCCTAGGATTTGAAAACAATAAAATTGAGTAAAAATAAGTTTTTATAGCAATAGAAAAATATTTAATCCTAGTCTATCATACATATTTCTAATTGTTGGTATAAGTTACTAAATTCGTATTCAGGAAATGGCTTGGTAAAAATATTAGCTAAGTTTGACTTGGACTCAACATAGTTGATTCAATGTCCCCTTTAGCAACGTGGTCCCTGATAAAATGATGTTTTATTTCTATGTGTTTAGTTCTTGAGTGATGCATTGGATTTTTTTGTTAAATTGGTTGAACTTATGTTATCAATAAATATTTTAACATGTTTATATTCTAAATTGAAATCTTTTAATGTGTGCATCATCCATAGTAATTGGACCACACACTCACACATTGTTATATACTCTACCTCAGTAGTAGATAAAGTAACACAGTACCATTTTCTACTAAATTAGCTGACAAGTGATGGTCCAAGGGAGTTGACATCCACCACTTGTACATTTTCTATCCAGTTTACAACCAGTATAGTCTGAGTTAGAGTATCCTAAAAGGTCAAAGATAGCTGTCTTAGGGTACACATTTAATGTTAATTGTGCCTTTTAGGTATCTAAAATTTATTTTACATGAGTTAGGTGAGATTTCTTTGCCCATGTTTGGTATCTGGCATACATGCTAACTACAAATAAGATATCGGGTTGACTTGCAGTTAGGTGTAGGAGACTACTTATGACACTTCTGTAATATTTAGGATCAACTGATTTTCTATTAGGGTTACTATCTAGGGTTGCGTTTGTTGCAATTGGTGTATTTAATTCTTTTGCATATTCCATCCCAAATCTTGTAAGTAGTTCTTTAGTGTATTTTTGTTGATAAATGTAATTTCTTTCATTTGTTTGTTTGATTTGTAAACCTAAGAAAAATGTTAGCTTGCCTACTAGACTCATTTCAAATTCTTGTTCCATTAATATTATAAATTCTTGTAGAAATTTTGAGTTAGTTGAGCCAAAGATGATGTCATCTACATAGACTTGAGCTATAAATGTTTCTCACTTAAGGGTTTTTGCAAATAAGATTGGGTCAATTTGGTCTTGGTTGAATCCTTTAGATATTAGATAAGTGGATAATTATTCATGTATGATCGAGATAAGCGATAGAGGGGGAGGGGGTGAATATCGCGACGTTAAAACTTTTTGGATTTTAAAACTAACTTCGAGTACGCAACGGAAAATAAGAAAGAAAATAGTAAAAGAAGATGAACACTATTGTTTTTACATGCTTCAGAGTCTTGTAACGGCTCCTACTGCAAGGCCAACGATCCTTGACCGTTTACTTTGGGCAATCACTATCAATTCGAATATTACAACTTTAAGTACAGAATTTAATTACAAAAATAATTAAACTAAATTATATCAACACCTTCGTAATAGCAGAATTTTGGTTTAGGTTCGTCGGAGCAGCGTTGCAACGTCTTTGAGTTAACTTTGGAGCAGAGAGAGAGTTTTGAAGTAGAAGCTTTGGAATTGATTAATTTAGAAAGCAGCCAAATGCTGCCTCAAATAGGTAGCTGAAGTGCTCTAGAGGGCGCCCTCAAAGCATTGAGGGCACCTCCACATGAATTGGATCAGCGCCGAAGAAATCTCCATCTATCCACTTGAGGGGGCCCTCAAGTCCCTGAAGGCGCCTTCAAGACCTCCACGAGGCAGCCACAATTAAACCTCGATCCGCTGAGTTCTATCTATAGGAGGGCCCCTTCTGCTCTTCGAGGGCGCCCTCGCGCCATTCTGCGCGTGGGCAGGGCCGAAGGCCTCTCTTCTTCTTCTTTTATTTTTTTTTCTTTCCTAAAAAAATATGTTAGTTGTAACGCCCGCCCTTATCTACGCTCAGGGCGGGGTTACTTTGACTTACATACATACATACTAGTTACATAAAATGCGGAACTTATTAAAACATATAATAACAT
>JBAMIE010188817.1:0-12259 GCA_037177295.1 Kaempferia parviflora | reverse complement strand
ATCCTGATCCACAAATAGTAGACCAAGGGATGGTCCACTAGCGATTACGGCCGGATTGTAATTACGATCCGGCCGTAATTAGTTGCGATTCCTCCTAGGGTTCACCCTCCCCCTTAGGTTATAGTTTGGGTCGAGGCGGACGGCCGGAGGCTGCTGGCAGTGGGTTGGTGGCCGGGCTGCTCGGCGCTGAGCTAGGGGCGGCCTTCGAGCGGCCTCCGGCCACCCATCTCGACCCAAACTATATAACCTAAGGGGGACGATGAAGCCTAAGAGGGATCTCAACCAATTACAGTCGAATCGTATTACGATCCGGCTGTAATTGCTAGTGAATCATCCCCTAGAGATTCATTTTTTGTGGACTAGAGAATTTGATCTCAAAATTGAGACATACAAAGTTTTGAGTTGCCAACCATGCAACTTGACTCCTTGCAAAATAAAAGGTGTTTAAAATGGCAAGTGGGTCAGATCTAGGTCTGAGTTTGAGTTCTGATCCCCTACCATCTTCATTAAGCTTCAAACTATTTGCAGCTGCAACACACATCTGACTGCAAGTTACATCAAATGGATCAGATAAGGATGCTCCATAACCATAATTGACTGCTGTGTTTCCCTGCCCAGATCATAGAGCAAGCATCGTATCTCTTTTTACATCTCTAAGTGAAAAAGTAACAAACTTTGATTATCAGAGCAAGCAAGCAATGGTAGCCAAAGTTACTGACTCACTTCCAGTAGAGCATCATTCGTTCACTCACTCAATTAAGATAACAAATTCTCTTGGCAATTCTTCGTCCACCAACTCGTACAGACTCTTCTCAATCTATCCTCCATTAAATGACCATCAAGGGACACAGCATGTGCCCAAAATAAATCTAGCAAACCGACCCCCTCTTCTACTCTCTTTTACTTCATTTCATCCTCTCCTCCTTGTAGCAGTCCACTCTTTCTTGATCCAAGCCGACCTCCACCTCAAGGTCGCCTTCTTCGTAATGTACAATTAGTTTCTTCATTGCAAGCCCATGCTTTACGTTTGATGTTTTGCTCCCACATGTTACCATTTCCTCAACATCTACACAACTTTGCTCCCTCATACTTTGTGTTTGTTGATGTTCCTCTTGATAGATTAGTCATGCATATGTTCACCAATGAAGGGATTGCTTAACGACAAAACTAGCATTTTCCTCGACGAACAAAAATAGTGCTTGTCGATATTGAGAAGTAGCTACGATGAAAGAGCATATGGCAATGTCACCTTTAATATTTTTGTTAAGCAATGTAAGAAAAATAATGATAAGATACAAAGCATAATAATGACTATAATTATTGAAGGAGAGTTGGCAATGCATAGTGAACCATAGAGGATCCGAGCTCTTGAACTTGAAGATAGTGCAATCTTGCTAAAATCATCTCCTATGAGAATAATGGCTATAATTATGTAGGCTTCAAAGTTCAGTTCGATAGACATAATAATAAGAGTCCATTTATATTTGTTAAATAGGTGAAATATAAGTCATTAATGTCTATGGACCAAACTCATAAATAATTTTAAATGAACTTATATAAAATTACTTTTAGATTTTAAGTTATATAAAATATGATGCATATCTTACAAAATTTTATACTTTTATATTATAAAGAAAAAATGACATTTATATGTGTGATTTATTAGATTAAGCTCATTAAAACTTGAAAAGCCAAACTCTAACAATTTGTTATAGCGCTCAAGATATCATGAAAAAAAAATATTTAAATAAATCAAAACAACCTTTCCATCCATGATCCAACCGATCTTCATTGTTGGTACTTTCCTTTTCAAAAAACATATGAAAGAACAAAAAAAAAGGCACTTGGCGCTTTCTTTTCATCTTGGGAAAAAAAGGCTCCGTAGAAAGAAGAAAACAGAGTATGCCTTGTTTTGTTCATCCAGCGCCCACAGTTTCCAACTCGCAAATAAATCCAACGAACACTGTTCATGTTCCCTGCATCTCCTCGAGCCCAAGACGGATATTTGTTTCCTTATGAATTTCCTCACAACATTTTATGGAATCTGAAATACATTTGAGAAAATCTGGATACGGATTCTCTGGATGCATCTTGTCATTTATGGTATCCAAGAGGTCGCCCCGCAAATCTCTTTCCCATTGTGATAAATCACGTTAAATTTTATAATTAATGATTGCTTAATCAAATCCAAACGGCAGACGAACTCTGTTCATTGAATTCCCTTTTCTCCTCGGGCGCATTCCATTTCTATTTGATCTCTTGCATTATAAAAGCCAGCGAAACAGGGGAAATTAAGCAGAGGTGAAACAGAGCATGATGAGGCCAAAACGAGTCCTTGCTTCCACCTTCTTCTTGTTCCTTGTCGTTTTCGTTTCGACGGCTGCCGGTGGCCGCGACGGCGAAGGCGGAAGCTGGCAGTGGAAGGTGCTGCAAACGAGCATCGGCGTGTCGGCCATGCACATGCAGCTTCTCCACAACGACCGCGTCGTCATCTTCGACCGCACTGACTTCGGCCCCTCCAACCTCTCCCTCCCCGGCGGCCGCTGCCGCGACGACCCCAAAGAGGAGGCGCTCAAGCACGACTGCACCGCCCATTCGGTCGAGTACGACGTCGCCGCCAACTCCTTCCGCCCACTCACCGTCCTCACCGACACCTGGTGCTCCTCCGGCTCCCTCGCTCCCGACGGCGCCCTCCTCCAGACCGGCGGCTACAACGATGGCGAGCGCGTCGCCCGCACCTTCCGCCCCTGCGACGGCGCTACGTGTGACTGGGAGGAGTCCCCCGACGCCCTCTCCGTCAAGCGGTGGTATGCCTCCAACCAAGCTCTCCCCGACGGCCGCGCCGTCATTGTCGGCGGTCGCAAACAGTTTAACTACGAGTTTTTCCCCAAGAAGAGCACCGCTGACTCCGCCGCCATTTCCTTCCGCTTCCTAGCCGAGACCAAGGACGCCGTCGTCGAGAACAACCTCTACCCCTTTGTCCACCTCAACATCGACGGCAACCTTTTTGTATTCGCCAACAACCGCGCTGTCCTGCTCGACTACGTCAAGAATAGGGTGGTCCGAACGTATCCGCCAATGCCAGGCGGTGAGCCGAGGAACTACCCGAGCACCGGTTCGTCGGTGCTTCTTCCTCTCGCGCCGGCGCCAATGGAGGCGGAGGTGCTTGTGTGCGGCGGCGCTCCGCCGGGCGCGTACTTGGATGCTAAGATGAACCGGAACTATCGTCGGGCGCTCGACACGTGCGGGCGCATCAAGATCACGGACGCGACAGCGCAGTGGAACATGGAGACGATGCCGGGGCCCAGAGTCATGGGCGACATGGTGTTGCTTCCCTCCGGCGAGGTGCTCTTAGTCAATGGCGCGGCTGCCGGCGCTGCCGGATGGGAGCTCGGTCAGAGCCCGGTGATGGCTCCGGTCGTTTACCGTCCAGCGGCTCCAGCCGGGGCGCGATTCGAGGAGCAGAGCGCGGCGTCCACGCCGCGGCTCTACCACTCCACCGCCGTGCTCCTCCGCGACGGCCGCGTGCTCGTCGGTGGGAGCAACCCACACGTGGGCTACAACTTCTCCGGCGTCGAGTTCCCCACCGATCTCAGTCTGGATGCCTTCTCCCCGTGCTACTTGAGCGTCAAAAACGCCGCATTGCGGCCGCGGATCACAGATCCGGCATCTCCGATGCGGCTGAGCTACGGCGAGCGATTCGCGATGGAGTACGCGGTGGGGACAGCGGTCGAAGGGGGCGTGAGAGTGACGATGGTGGCGCCAGCGTTTGCGACACACTCGTTCTCAATGAACCAGAGGCTTCTCTTCCTGGAGGCCACGGAGCAGGAAGCCAGCAACGGCGGCCGGCGAGTGGAAGCAGTGGCTCCGGCGTCGGGGATTTTAGCACCCCCGGGATATTATATGGTATTCATTGTGAATGGTGGGGTCCCTAGTGAAGGAATCTGGACCCACATTGGGTGAATTGAGACCTAACTTTAATTTTCTTTTCTTGTACCAATTAACAAGAAATTAAAACAATAAATACAATTAAATAGGAGGACAATTTAAATTTTTGTCTCTTTGGATTTTGTTCATTAAAAGATGATACTTTGAATTATACACTAATAATAATGGTATTTAGATATTAAAAACATGAAATTTTCATTCTTTTTTTTTTTTAAAAAAAATCCTATAATCCTTGTAATTTACCTATCTAAAATTAATTAAACTATCATTGGATTTAAATGATTTCTTCTGCATTTCTTTCAATTTCCCATATATTAATTCAAGGAAAAAGAATCTTGACTTTTACAAACTTGGACCGATTAATTAAATATGCCTATACATAGCCTCTTCCCTCGAATTTAGTAATATTCATGTAAAAAACCACTTGCAAATGAAAAATAAGAATGTGGAATAACAAAAAAAAAAAAAAAAAAGGAAAACATATAAATAAGGTTTGAGATAGATTAAAGTAAGTTTTTTTTTTTTTGTAGAAAAAAAAGAGTAAAAAGACAATATTACTGATAAACTAAAAAAACCCATTTAAAAATATTGGGAGTATGATTGATGGGGTTGCATGTTAGCATGCAAATTCAATAGAAAACAAGGCAAAATTAAAGACATTGTTTTGGGTTCACTTCACAAGCCTTGTTTTTTTCTTGAGATGCAGAGTACAGCCATAGGACATTTGTTCCTACACTTGTCTTCAACAGATAACTAGATAAGCATCAAGTGATATGGATTATATTTTACTAGTTCATGGACCACATCTAGGTATGAGGGGGTAGGTATAAAATAAATTTTTATTTTAAATTTTAATTGGCAATTTTATTTCAACACAAATAATTGTATTAACTATAGCAGCATTTACTACAAAAAAAAAAAAACAAAAAACAAAAAAACAAAAAAAAAAAAAAAAACAAAGCTACAATGAAAAGTACGAGCAAGAGCAATATACAAAGCTACAAGGAAACATAAAACTGAGCAAGAGCAACAAGGCATTAAGAACTATAAGCCAGTTCAACCATATATCACAAGAGCTGGCACTCAAACCTGACATTGCAATTGCATTTACTAGAGCAGTCGTTCACAGAAAGCCATAGGTAAACTAACTGGTTACCACCAGCAAGTTATTTTGCATTAGTCCCTCACCCACAGTGGGGAGTTCAGTTGAGAGTTGCCACTCTCCATCAACCAAGAACTTGATCTCGTACCTTAAATCCGAAATAAGGAGAGTAAAGGTTACCATCATGCTTAAGAAAAATTGTATTCTGCAAGGAGAAGATCGAATCAGATACCTCCCGGGTCTTAGTTTCAGAGTAGCAGAAAATCTGGCACAGTGACCACTATATTCTGGTGACATCTCCTCCCCTTTGGTCCAACCATCGAATGAGCCCTTAACTTGGACGCTCTGGCAATGAATGTTGGTAATATTGACATATAAAATTTCAACCTTACTAATTGATAGCTAAAGATGTCTATAGTGAACCAGCTAGAACCAGAAGCTTGTATTTTTGCATCTTCAATGTGTCTTAATATACGCTTCTTTAGATGCCAACAAAAAGTGCTTAGGAATGAACTCATTATCGAGAGAAGTTACAAAACTTTGATAGTTCAGAAGTTTAAGGAGGCAAACTTTGATGATATACATGTGTTAAAAGTTCTTCACTGCATTATATCACAGTGTTAACTAGGAGAACAAATCAAATAGTAAGCTGTCAATGTAAACCAAGACATGTTGAACTGTTGGTGGTTAGAGGTTCACCTCAGCCAAGCCGACCCAGAATAATTCAACCTCCTCAAATCTCAGTAAGTCAACATCCTTTATCTGCTCCTTAACTTTTTCATGCACCGCTATTTGGAAAAAACATAAGAGATGACTGAAATATCATGTTGAGATTCTATAAAGAAAAGAAATTGAATTATTAAATGGTAGCCAGTTCTATGTCAACACGAAACATCACAGTGATAGCATATATTTCATCATATTGATAAATCTTTTGAGTTTGCCTGAAAAGCTTCATGATAACATGAAAAGACAATAGTTAATAGTCTGGGCTGCTAAAATCTGAAGCCACAATACCAAAAAAGGGCCGGGCCGGTCTCCCCAGGCTCGATGTTACCCACCCAGCCTGATTAATCATTTTCTTTTTTTGAATATTCCAAAAAGTTGGACTAGGGCTGTCTTGACAAATGCAGACAAATGTGCTTTTAAAATTTCCTTGCATTTAACACATCAAAGAAAAGTGAATCTACAGAAATTTATCTTTATGAAGCTAATTTTCCTGAATTATAAACAATTGTATTTTCCAATCATTTCTATTACAGACTTATATCACAAAGCATGTGAAAAAGTTGGATATGAATATGGCCAAGAATGGTGAGGCAGAAGTTGGTATGTGGTACAAATGGTTCAAATGTGCAAATAACTAATAGTGTGTTTGTCTCATGGAGTTAAAATCCAAAGACCACTGTCCTTATCACAGGATACATATAAGCAATAGGACCTCAAGTCACGAAGCAGGTAAATCACACCATAATTGCACACATTTGTGGAACTTCTAAACATGGCTGGGCACCTAAAAAATAATCAACTACTAAGTATAATTGCATACAACATGAAACAACCTTCTAATCTGGCAAGGAGGTGGGATTGGATATATTTTCCATTGATCTTCCTCGAGTCAAGTGGGATACCACTGTTAGCTACCTCTTCTGCTAGGCCAACCAAAGCCTGACCAGGACAGAATGTAAATCAAGTTCACAAAGCATTCTAACACAAGTTAAAAGTGCAAAATATTTCAGATGCATGCAGTACGTGAATGGTTTAGAGTCAGTAGATGCAGAATTGTGGCCTAAAATTGTGAAGGCGATTATCATGCAAATCAATTTGAATTTCTAGGTTCAATTTTTTTGAGTGTGGGAGCTTTCAAAGTTAACAAACTTTGTTAATTTTTAACTATTTTAGTGTAGAGACAAATAAAATAAATACATTTATCTTCACCCTGAGATCACAGATAATATAGCATTGTCTATAACTGCAGCTTTCTATCTTTTCCTTTAGCAAGTTAACACCACATTTGCAGCTCTTTATCCAGTTACATTAGCTGTTTAATTATTTGATACGGTATATAAACCAGATGTATACTAGCCTGAAGCTCAAATTCCAAGACAGCAAGTTCATTTTTGTACTTGGTTAATGCATCCTCTTCTACAAGCAACTGCGACACCAATCAGGAAAGGTTATGAGTTACCATCAAAAGATTCTGAAATATCTAGCCTCTAACCGAAATCAAGAGAACATAGATAAGATACTGCCAGTGAATGGAGTATCTGTTACCTGAAATCACAGATCACTATTATTGAACTATGAATTCTAACTAACTAAAGAGAGAGAGACATGAATGATATCCTAGAATAGTGCTCGGTGGAATAGTTGACTGCTTAGAAAACAAAACTATTCAAACTGAGAACAGTAAAGATTCTCATTACAATCACACAGTTAAAAACTCATAAATACAAGTCAACCTTTGGTTTCTCTGTAGGGGTAAACAGGGGTGGCTCACCACAGTTGAAAGGGACAATCGTACAAGTCCAAGCAACACTTGAAAGGGACACCCTACCTAGGTAGGGGTAAACAGGGTCCACATAAACCTCTCATGACTAATCTGAGGTGAGCCACCTTTCAATTATGTTTTCTAAAAGCATGGACTAAGACAAATTATCAAATTCCTATTTACCTTGTGGTAAATAGGGAATAATTGTGCAGTGCAGAACTAATTTAAAGAAATTAACATTCCACCTTTTTCTAGCAGATAAATAGCTGAATTATATGTCAACTGCCAACTATCCTAGTGTAAGGAGATAATATCCGTTAAACAACTGAAAACTATAATTCCCAAGTTGATAAATGAACCACTGTGTGGGAAGTAACATAAAGTAACAGGGTTTATGATATCTTGCACACTGTATATCTATTTTTTGATACTATATGGAAGATTGATAACATAGAATAATTACAAAAGGCAATAACATCCTCAATAGCAAAAGAAACAACGGATCCTGATGTTCTGCAAAAAAACATTAAAAAGTTGATAAAAGGAAAGGATTTAACAGATCCAAGAGAGTCTAGTTTGTAAGTTAGCTGAACTAGATTTAGAGACCACGATAAAGCAAAAAAATGTTTCTTTTGAAGCCGTGAATCATGAAATGTGGAACTACTGAGTTTGACAGCAATATGCCTTAGATTGATTTCATAGGCTACAACCATAATTTAATTAAATTGTCAGCATCAGTCCTTAGAAGTTGATGGCAATAGAATCCTAGATTGATTTCATGTGTGATATCTAGACATCCATAATTCAGATAATGACCAGTCAATAACTCAATATTGGGTATTACTAGAGTTTAATTTGTAAGTTAACTGAACCAGATTTAGAGACCGTGATAAAGCAAAAAAAGGTTTCTTTTGAAGCCATGAATCATAAAATGTGGAATTACTTAGTTTGGCAGCAATAAACCTTAGATTAATTTCATGGGCTACATCCATAATTTAATTAAATTGTCAGCATCACTCCTTAGCAGTTGATAGCAATAGAATCCTAGACTGATTTCATATGTGATATCTAGACATCTATAATTCAGATAATGACCAAGTCAATAACTCAATATTGGGCATTACTAGATTGCATAATTGTGTAAGTTAAGACGAAGGCAACTGACAAAAATATAAATGTACACTAACTCCTAAGCTCCAATAATTAGTTGGTTGCACAAATAAAGATGAAAAAAAATACAGAGAGCAATTCATCTAGACCTGTCTTTTAAAGTATCTGTTATTCTGATTAGCTTCACTGAGTTTCTGCATAAGTTTTTTTCTTTCAGAGTCAAGTAGTAGTGCTTTCAACTGTCAATCAAAAAATACAATAAAATGTAGTGAATTAACCATGCAGGGTTAAGTAAATGTCAGAGAAATAACAGTTGGATGAGTTCATTAAAGATGATACACAAACTGCACTAAGAAGTACAATTTGTATGGAATGCACAAATATATTGTTCAAAGAAGGCCTTGATCAACAATACCAAACATGATGGTGTCACATTAAATTCACCAAGAAAAATTAGGGGGCGTTTGATTTCAATATTTTCCATTTTTATTTTCTGGAAAATGCACGTTTTCCAGAAAATAGTGTTTGGTTTATATTTTCCATCTCTATTTTCTAAAAAAATATATAGTATTTTCTGGAAAAACAGAGAATGTCAAAAAGTCATTTTCTATTTTCTGGAAAATGCGCATTTTTAAGAAAATGTAAATAGAAAACATGTAAACCAAACGCCCCCTTAGTAATTACGAAAGGAGAAGAAATTGGTTGATGTAGGGAAATTTAGTAGTGGCACATCGGAAACTAAAACCTTGTCTATTTTACAACAATACGCAATATATCTCCTTGCACTTTAGAGCAAAATTATAATATTAACAATATATCTAAGAGGAATTAAGAACAATAAAGCTCCATTTACAAACCAGAATGTGCATATATTCATGCAATGAAAAACAACTTTTGAATACTAAGCCTAGAATGGTGATGAAAAAAAAAAAGCATAAGCGGTTTGAAGCCAGAGTTAGCCAAAATAATAAGATGATTTGACAAAAGTGAAATTGTTTTAATTATCACCTCATCAGATGTCAACATTCTGGGTGAGCCCACTTCTGATGTATCCTCCAGTATGATGTCATTAGCACCATTTGTGTTTTTTTCTTCTGATAATGAGGATGGTTCTTCACCCACATCTATGGGTATAGCAAAGGTTCTTGAAGATTTGTGTCCATAGAGGAATGACTGAGATGGGTATATCATGCAAAAAGATCTAGGGAAATCTTGCGAACTTGTATAAGAATTGTGTGAATATGTCAGCCTCCTGCGCCTCATCCATAATCTACCTGGTGGCTCAATACAAGGATATGTGTAATCTTGTGCCAGGTCCAACTTCCTTTAGTGCAATAAATATACATGTCAGCCAAAATCATGTTTCAAGATTAGTGTCCTGGTGCTCCTGGGCAGTCTTTATTAACAATAAAATAAAGTCAACCAGAATCGCTAGAATCTACTCGTACAATTGAGACAGTCAGGTAAATGTTGAAGGTAATTTAGATAGACAATATGACAAAACACAATGACAGTCAAGGCCGCTTGATCCCACAAACTTCAAAAATCCATGTGTGCACATAGGAAAAATAGCAAGGAACAGACTTTGAACACATTATATCTATATATCTGACACCATTTGTTATGAAAATATCTGAACATGTACTTTTAGCCCCCACGGGCTAGCGCAGTTGTGCAAGGGTGTTCCTGCCAATATTCCAATGGGTGCGGAATGCCCTACTAATTGCCTCAACCCCTCCTTGAATGCGTTGTTTTTGCTGGGCGAGCCTCCGTAATTTACCTCCCTTCCAGACAATGGGGGGCCACCCCGGAAGGGCCGCCGAGGTGATGGTTTCACCTTTCTGCTGCCAATCTAAACATGTACTTTCATAACAAGATCATATGTTCAAACTTCTTTTATAGTTCTTTACACATTTACAGTATGACACAGCATCGATTTGAGAATATCTTAAGTGATTAGTCAATCAATTTTACATGGTATCAATGCAGGAGTATCAATGTTCAAAGCACGCTTGTGTAAAAAAACCATTATTTCATCTATTCATGTATTGGATTTGGGCCAACCAAGTGAAGTATAGTCACCTACACATGAAAATAGAGTATTAAGGATCTAAACATACAAATAGATCGCTTTTCTTGAAGGTCAAGCTGTTGAGGTAAGTAGTTAGCAAATCAACTTTAATGATATCTTACTCAAGAGGGGAAAACAATTACAATATACCTCATTAAGTTCGTCTTTAAGCATTCCATGGTCAAGAACCTGCAATCCTGCCCAATCAACAAAAAAAAGAACAAATTTTACCATATTTCAAAAGCAAGCTACTTTAATATTATTGGCATAATTAGGAGACAAATAACCAAAATCACCAAAAATAAGTCCAGTTACTGCCTGAATTCTTGAATATTGGAGCATTTGCAAAGATATTTCATCTGCAATGTTTCTCATTTTACCTATTCTTTCAATCCATCGTCAATCAGAAAAAGATAAAATCTAAATTTTAATTTTGGGTTGTTAAATAAAAAACTGGCGGTCTGTCTTTCCTCTTCTTCTTTTTGATCCCTTCAGCTCCTCCCTACCCTCCGCTACTCCTGCAACCATTCCCTGTTCACCATATCTCCTCCTCCCAAGTCCCACCACTCCCCTTCCCTTTCTTTGCACCAGCATCATATATTAATACTCTTTTCTCTTCCTACACAGCCCCCTCTCCCCCTCTGAACATTTTTTTCGGAAAAGAGGTTAACGATTAACCAGAGAGAGCAGACTAATTGGAAGGGAATAGCGAAGCGGAGAAAAACACTAACGAAAAAAGAAACGGACGGCTTCGGGCGATCGCCGGAGGAGCGTTTGCCGACCGATCTGGGGCGACAAGCGAAAGGAGGTGTGCTCCTAGTTTTTTTTATCTTCGAATAAACGTACGAGGCCTTCGACCGTCCACATCAACTCCACTTTTCATAATGGCCGTCCATATGATGTGGGAACTATTATATGGATTTGATCTAAAAATTAAATTAAACCCATTTTCATCTTATTTGATCTTTTGTTAATTATTATATCTTCGCAGAAATCACGCTGATTTGAAATTTGAACTGCATATCGGATTCGGTTGATCGGATCGTCTACGAACCCGCCTCGGTCAAACTCAACGTGCGAGACACGGAACACCTTCGGGAAAGGCCAGACTCGCTAAATGACGTCATGTTCTCATTAATAACGTCATTCCAAGAGGAAGTAGCGAACTGGTCAGGGAGATACCTTGGACCGTGATCCACATGGTCCAGCCAATGCTTGCAGGTGATCGCGATACGCGGGACAACCAGATGCCACGCCTCCTGCACCGATCACGTGTACGGCCGTCCTGCCTCCGGGGGCCACCAAAGTGCAAACCCGCGTACCTTGTTGCATCCACGATGTGATTACCCCTTTTTTTTATTGAATTTCAAAGTGGGTCACGTTTCTAGTGTCTGAGTCCCACCAACCTCGACACAGCGAGGCCTAGGTGAGGATGTGAGCAATGATATACTCAAAGAAAAAACTCAAGGAAAATCTCAATGACACTCACATAATGATAGGGCCTACCTTTTCACTTTTTGTGGGCCCCAGCACTTTA
>JBAMIE010188808.1:0-12260 GCA_037177295.1 Kaempferia parviflora | reverse complement strand
CGAGGAGGATTAGGTCTCCTGGTCAGGCGTAAGCCTTTTTGACTTTATGTCCTTTCTGCGTGCACATCTGTCAAGAACTAGATATTAGCCAGTTGCTTAGACGCTCTCTCCCTCCAATGCATGATAAATGCTTTGCTGAGAGTGACGGACGAGTGCAGCGACGTGGTGGCTTTCTCAATCAACTATATCTCACAGGTATGATCATAAGAAGAAGTACGAATGGGATAAGTGGGCAGATACGTGGTCAACTTGGAACTAGAAGCATCTTCTCGTCCAATTCTTGTCAACAATTCAATATAAGTCAAAGTGAGGGCTAAAGTGGTCCTTAGGAACTGAGCTTTCTCAGCCGAGTGCGGGTATTCGACCTGGGAGGGGAACAAAATTAATGCGAACTCTACATGTGCGGGGTGTGGGGACCGATCCCGAGCGAGCATTGTAAGGGAGAAGGGTCAATTGGACCAAAGGGCGAATGGAATGAATTAGGCCCGCGACAGCGACGTAGAGCAAAAATAATAGAATAGAGCCGGGCTCACCAAACCGAATTCAAGCCAACTATGAGTGAGGAGCGAACCAGGTGCGGTAGCTTAAGTCTTCTTGGAATGAGAACTCGCCCCAAAGAGTCCCCGGGTCCCATGCCAATGAAAGTTGAAAGCCCTTCCTTCGGTGTGAGGAAAGTTTGGCAGACTCACTGAGGTAGGAGGGAGGGTCAATCATTATTCTGCTAGCGCGTCATTACATTCGCTCCTAGATTCGGAAGTCAGTCTCAAATGATGAGACAGCCACATCTGCTCTTAACTAGGTATGGGTCAAAGAGAGATTGGGATGGCTGGAGTATCAGTCTCCAAGTTCAAGTAGTTTAGGAAGGAGCGAGCGACGAGCCGACATGTGAAAGGAGCAGACCATTAGGAGACGCCAAGCGAACGAATGCGATAGGCCGGCTAAGGAGCGAACGATGTGACGCGGGCTCAAGTAAAAAGTAGGAGTGAATAGTGTATTCACTATTAGGGACAAGCCATTGAGTCGTGAAAGGACATAATTACAATACCTCTCCCCCTCCTCCCTTCTCCCATAGAGCCCTCTTTTCATTCAGAATAGATCCATAGAAAGTCAATCTCCCACCATCCTCTCTTTGAAGAGCTGGACCGGAAGAGTAGGGGATGAACCATCACATTAACCTTATCCATCAACAGTTGGCCACCACAGACAAAGAAGACTAAGACAGCTTTGGGATTCAATTTCCTGGAGGCGGGTGAGGACCGGAGTCTCCTTCTTTTTCCCAGGACGCTAGAAGCATTAGCTCGAGGTGCGAGGGCAGAACTCTCTCTTTGAATCGGGAGCGGGCAGCTACCTTTATAATTCTAATGCTGGATCGGCATACCCTTGAGAAGAAGTAGACCCGCGCACTCTTGGATATCTCATTGCTTTAGCCAGGATTTAAGATCTCTGACTCACTTTCAAAAGATGGTTCAGAAGAATGGCTATCACACAACACTATTTGGCCCCCTGTCTACTTCTTTCTCCTTGCCAGCGTACCCCACTATACGATTCAGTTGTTGGAGACCGATTCCGAACCAAAGGAAGAAAATGCTCCCAGAGAATGACAGACCCAGCCAGCTGCTGAAAGATAATTTAAGAACCGGTCCTTCCTGATTCAATGTGCCACTTGTCTAGTCATTGGGACTGGCCTTCCTCTTTTAGGGCATCCTCCAGAGCTTGACATTGAGATCCTGAGGACTTGGGAAGAGAAGGTGTAGACTCAGTCAGGTGCGCCGGTCGCTCTCTTAGGTTCGGAAGCGGGTGCGAGAACCTGACCTCGAGGCATGTGAACAGCAAGTAGCATTCTTAGGTTCGGAGCTTGAAGCCAGGTTCTACTTTCTTTCTATACTATAATAGTCTTACTCGAGAATGGAATCAACTATGAGTGTATAGCGTGCGCGTATCGTATTTGACTATAATACAATGACTTATAAATTTGCCTACCCATGATCTTCCTACCGCTCCGTGGGCTTAGATAGCCCGGGTGAGAGCATCCATTGATGGAAGCAGCGCAATCGTGTGTTCTGCACGTCCTTTCACTCTTTCAGAGCCGGGTATTGTCTTTTCTAGCATCGGCTATTGGGCCTACGTCACTGGGGCTTAGTAAAGTTCCTCGTTCCTCGTCTCTATAAGGATTGAAGTTCAGAGCGGGCAAGGGCAAGGCGAGCTCTTTGAATTCACTCTTGACACAAACTACTATGAAGCAAAGAGAGCCCTTCTCCTTGGTGAATAAATTGATTAACTAGGCGCTAGCTCACCTTTATTGATAGTCTCTTATCTTTATCTTTCTTCGGTCGTTCAGGATTCCGCGTCCTCTCGCCCCCATCGGACCTCCCTCTATTGGCACATTCCCTTTTCTCTGACAACTGTACGGCCTAGACTGAAGTCGATCCCACGTCGCAGTCGCTCGTACCTCACTTCCTTTCACGGGTCTTTGCGCTAATCGTTCTATCAGGCTTGGCGGGCCTTCGCGATCTATTCGTCTCCACGTCGCTATCGCTCGTACCTTCGCCCACCGCTGAACTACACTCACTCGCTCACTCGCACCTATCTCATTCCGGATTCGTTTCTTTCTCTTCTCTTACATAAGATTCTTGCTTCGTGATCTTAGTGAGAGCAAGGGGAGAGTATGAATAGATGAATAAGACAGATCAGCCATGCCCTCCCCGGGGATGAGCTCTATCCTTTCTCCTGTCCTCGATGATTGAGGTCGGGGTTGGTAGAGGGCCCTTACCGGAGTAAGAGAGTTTAGTATAGCGGACAAAGCATAGCAGACTGGACTAAGCCTAGCATACAAAGCGGAGTGGAGGTGATCCCAAAGATTGGTCCCATAAGAGGAATGCTTTCCATTGTGGTTTGCGGTAAGCATACCCCTTGTACCTCTGTTAGAGGATAGAGCTTTGCCTAGTGAGAATAGAGGAGCGAACGAGAGTGACTATGAGGAACGGGAAAAAATCAAGCTCGAGACGACATTCGATCAGATGAGCAAATTTCCGGTCCTAGATAAGATACCCTTGATCCGCTGTCTTGCATTCGTGCAGTAAGTGCATACCTACCCTTGTTCTCCTTTCCCTTCGTGTGGGGTCTGGATTCCCGTCCTGTCCCCTTTCATTGGTCCCCGAAGAAGTGGACTGGACGGTTAACAGTGTGTTGTGCGGTAAGTGGACCAGCAGTCCTTATCCTTTTGCCAAGATATGGACCCGAGGCTATAGACATGAAGTTCTGGTGGGCGGCCTTCGCTGAGTTGCTTAGGGTGAAGAAGACCAGCTGTCCTTAGTGTGTTATTGGCTTAACCTAGCCTCTTCCTTTCATTCCCTTTGTGCTTGAAATGGAGTACCACGTACGAAAGTGGGGATGCGCTATCGTGAATAGGATTTCTTACATCCATCTATGGGTCTATGGTCTTTCTCTCTTTGAGTCTAGGGTGCCTAGGCTTGAATAGCATTCCATCCGTATCGCACTGAGAGCATGGAACTCATCCCGGATCACTTATAGTTATAGAGCGTATAATCAGATAAGATCAAATAAGAAAGAGGACTTGTGATCGGATTGAGACTATATATATAATATAAGTGAGATTGGACTCCCGAGCACTACTTCTTAGAACTCTGACCGTCAGATTTGAGTGAGACCCGCGTAATGAATTGCAATATCAACCCACAGCAGTGCCCGCTATGCCACTAGCTACGCCAAGCACCCTAGTCAGATCACCAGCACACTATAAAGAAGAAGGCATGGACTACTCTCCACGCCTATCTGGCCCCTCCCTTCTTCCACGGCTAAGGGAGCCGAGAATCTATCTTATGAAAGATAAGAAGCCTTTTTCGGACTAAAGCAAAGTGCAGAAGAAGGAGAAACAGAATAAGGGAAAGCAGAAGAAGTGGACGCGGCCGATATTGAATATTTTCGCCGACAGCGAAGTCGGAAAGCCACTTTAAGTTATTCATCTTACTCGGCGGAACTAAGAGACTCTTTCAATCTCTCATTAAATGCCATTAGCTTTGGTTGGGCTTAAAGCTTTGAGCGCGCCCCAAACCAAAGGCACTTTCTCGGTGCCTCACTGGTCTAACTAGCGCTATCTCTAGATTGGCAAGACCGCTTGAAAGGGACGGAAAGGAGGGGGGAATGAAGGCAGATGATTCAGATCTGGGCGAAGAAAGCATACAAAGAAAGGTGTGTGCTTGAAGGGATTGGGAACAGTGCACCACTCTTTCTTTCCCGCAAGAGGCTCACGACTAGAAATAAGACTTGCTCTTACTCTGCTACAGGCACCTCCTCTACGGAATTCTTTCCTCTTTCCCGTTCTGCTGACTGCGATCCACTCTACTTGGACTAGGCATGGCACGTGGAAGAGCAAGAGGTGCGATACTACCGGGAATTGAACCCGCTCAGAATTGACAGCTGTCCTGAAGTATAATATCTCCGATCTCCGATATGAGAATCGTGCTTCCATTTCCTCCTTTTTTTTTCGAAGGCTGATCCCTGTCTTGGACGAGTGCCAATGGCAGTTAACCGCTATGAGTTCTGAATGGTGGACTACCCTATCGAAACTAGACTAGAAGGGCGACTACTCTTTCGGGTTTCCTCTACTTGAATCCAAATCCTAGCTCTTTTTTTTTTTGGAAGAAGGGAGAATGCTTCTGGTCAATTTATAATATCTTAGCAAGATCTGAGTACCCGTCCGGAAAGGCATAGCGCCTAGACCTGACCCTCATTAAAGAAATGGCACCGGATTCACGTTACTTGGTCGAGCAGGGTCGAAAGTGTTTTCAGATATTAAAGTAAAGAAAGGGCTAGCTCGAGGCCTTTGGCTCAGTCGACTCTGCCCGGTGGGCCAATGCCTTATCAAGGAATTTCAGACTCGTCCTAGGGGGGCTATTCTATATCTCATTCTACTTACTCTCTCCGAGTGAATGAATGGAATCTATCCATATCTATTCTATATCATTCTACTCTCTCTTTAGGTAACGAGCCCATATGGGTAGGTTACGAGCATTAGTCCGGCATGATCTTCAGTAGTTATATATATGGTAGTCTCAGTGCTTGTACCGTTACGGAGGCCTTCGCCCAATCGCTATGAAGACGCGGAGCAGTCGCCCGACCCATGGCCCTTTTCCGGGTAGAATTGGCTCTTTCAAAAGAATCAGTGGCAAGAAGCAGACGCTATTAGCTTAATTATAATAAGATAAGGAAGGTTCGCATTAACTTGGCTCGGACAGTTGAGCACACTTAGATTGAGAAAGAAGTCGACTAAGGCTGATAAGGGAAAGGGTTCGAAAAGCGAACTAGACACCAAAGGGTTCGAAAAGCGAACTAGACTAGACCAGGCAACTATACTACTGAATGATTGATCGCCTTTCTTTGATATGTGTTCTTGATCGCCTTTCTTTGATATGTGTTTTCAATGGGCCTCGGCTCACTTATGTGTTCAATTCTATCCCTCTCTGTCAAGCCTCACATAATATCAGAACTAGCCATGGTGGTGAGTTAGAGTGGAGTGCCTACAATTTGATTTAATATTGAGAGACTCTATCTCCGCTTCCCTCATCTTTTCTTTCCTTCTTAGCTTCGCCTGTCATTCTCAAGGGCCTACTACTAATGAGCCTGAGCCCTCTTCATTCGCTTCCCGGGAGTCGCACACAGCACATAGCTTGAAGTCAGAGGGCCCGTACTACCTGCCTGACCCTGCTGCTCCGAGGGACCAAGGAACTGATAGAAGGGACTCATTTTATCTGATAGATAAGAAAGTCGGCATAAGGGAAGGGGCCCTAGCACCCGGAGCCACTCTACTAGCAGCCACCACGCCGCGGGAGCTCATGTGGAAGGGCCTTAGAGTTAGGGCCGCATATGGCTATGAGGTCGACCCAGCTTGTGAGTGAGCGAGCTAGCTGAGCAACCTCTTTACTTCTCTTATTGCACCGTGGGAATAGCAAGTGGAACCTCCTGACTTCTCTCTCTTATTGCACCGTGGGTTCCTTTTCTCTGCCGACTTTAGCCAGTGCGTGCTGACTATGTGCGCGCTACGATAAGGAAAGCAAAGGGGGGCGGGGCTATGGCCTAACCTCTTTCCTTGTGAGCAGGGGGGGAGGAAGAGATCAGAACTACTGGCTCTCGTCGGTCCGAGGCTTCTACTGCTCAGTGGGGTTCATGGTCACATTCACGACTTGACTGCTAAGCTATTCTTTTATTCAACTTCAGGGAAGACAGGGAAGACAGAGGTGCGAGTGAGAAAGCCTACTCTAAGCTGGGGTGCGAGTGAGAAAGCCTACTCTAAGCTGGTAGTTTCAGAGCGATAATGGATAAGTAAGGCTGGTATGGTAGTTGAGAGCGATAATAGAAATAGATGAGTAAGGCTGGTAGTTGAGAGCGATAATGACCACGGGGCTCGAACGGTAGTTGAGAGAATGGAAGGGCTGAGTGTAACGACAGGATAGAAATACTGATAGCGAGATAGTAGAAGTGAGATTGGCTCGACCTTAACTGAGAGGGTGTAGGAAAGATCAATATTCAATGGTTGGTTGCCCTTGTCATTATATAGTTTGTGAAACGAGAGGAGAGAGGCTCCAAGTTATTTAAGGAGAGGGACGGAGGGCTCCAAGTTATTTAAGTCGAGGAGAGAGGCTCGACTAAAAGGAGAGGGGCGAGGAACCTAATTATAGTTAGGTCTCCACCAACGGGAAAGGAAGGGCCGAGGAGGGATCGCTTGGAAGTCAGGGAGAAAGGAGAAGGCCCCTAATATAGCCGTTAGTCTAACATGGCCTTTGGGGAAATACCATTTATACTCCAAATATTGACTAGTTAGAGTTAGACTTTCCGATGAGCGATAGCGACGTGGATAAGAGACTCTTGCTTGGGACTCATTAACCATCAAGAACAGACTCAGGAGGGACTACTGGCACGGGAAAAGACCCATTCACATATGCTGCTGCCGGGAATAATATGGCAAATGAAATGGAATCAGAATCCCGTACTCTTGGAACTAAGAAAGCACTATTGAAGCAACAAAAGCAAGCCTATCAAACCTTGACCAGGAGAGCCAAGGACTCAGTCTCCAACCAAAGCCTTAATGGCAACAACGTTTTCACTTTAACCATGAACTTCAGGCGTCTCGTCTTATTCAAACTCTCCGGAACGAACTAAGGCACCTGCTTTCAAATGTGAGTCTTAAGTCCCAGTAGAGTCCTAGGCAGCTCTTTCTGAACCTGTTATGGGAGCTACAGGCATTTCAAACTCAAACACCGGAGAAAGGGGGTTCAGCGGGAAGAGGGTTGTACCATGAGAGAAGAGGTCAACCTGCTTCTACAACACGGATTCCGGCAATGCGGATCCTCGTGTCGATCCGAATGAATCAGTCTTTCCACAGAGGTCAATCTTTGCCTGCTAGGCAAGAGGATAGTAAGTTACAAATTCTGTCTCGGTAGGACATGTATTTCTATTACTATGAAATTAATCTTTCAAATTAATAAATGAAAATGAAGTAGTTAATGGTGGGGTTACCTTTATCCTTTTTCTTGTATGTATTCCTAAGAAAAGGAATTTGTCCATTTAGTTTTTCGAGGTCTCGGGTGTGGAAACACATAGGAACTCTTGAATGGAAATTGAAAAGGCCTTCGGAAATGGTCAGATCTTTGGGGTGATCCATATCATCTTGACTTGGTTCTGCTTCCCCTCTTTCCCTCCCGATTACTCTTTGGCATATCTTAGAACTCTTGAAAGAGGTGCCTAGCCTTCAACAAGGAACTCTCTTTCAACAGGAATTAGTGCAGAACGAGTAGTACACTACTTATTATTCCCGGCTGCAGCTGCCTTAATAAAGTATTATAACTCGAACTCTTTGAAGGTACAAGCAGCATATGAATATCCGGTTCTCAAGGGTCTTTCAATTCCGCAGCCCAAACTCACTTTGGTAGCCGACCCGAGAAGAATCATAAACTCCTCTTTAGCTCCAGCAACGGGAGAAGATTAAGAAAGAAGTAGCTCCGATCCCAAGAACCGGACTCGTACTAAACAAATTGAAGCAAACGAAGCATTAGAGTGATCATATGCCTTCTTGTCTGAGTACGGGATGAATTCACGTCGCCTCCTTGAAGTCGGCCCTAGATTCTTCATGAGTCCCGACCGACTTGCTGGATCGTGCCTGCTCATCACTGTGTTCTTGGTAAGGGAACTCAAGCATTAGAAGCATTTCATGGAAAGAGTGTACGTGCTGTCCTTGGCCTTTTGTTAGCTCTTCTGGGCTTGAATCTCCTATCTCTACGGTGGAAGAACATATTTATACTCAATATACCGGAGGGAAAGTTCATGGTTAGAGTCCCGAACTCCAAATCAAACTTCAACAAGGAACTTCCGGAATTAACTGCTGCAGCTGCTGTTGATTGAATCTTTTCCCTGACTTCCCAAAGAAAGTACCTCGGATGTAATGCCATGAAAAGAAGGAATTCCATGAACTCTAATCCCCACTCTGCGGTAGCCTTATATAAATTAGCTGCTGTTGAGTGCCGTGCCCTTACCTGTAGCTCCCATCCCATTCAAGGAGAAGAAGAGTCGAGCAACTCAGCTAATAAGTATTAAAAGTGTAGCTCCCATTCAAGGTTCGGAACAGCTGCACCTAAAAGATCGGACAAGAATACCCCCACTCCGCGCAATGAAGAGAAAAGGCTGCAGCTCAAGTTCTTTCCTCTTTCCCTTACGCGTACAATAAACTGCGAACAGAGGGTGCAGATCCTCTTACTTAATCTCTCCTAAGGGCAAGGGAAAAAGCTGAACCAGAACTCGTTCCGGGCCCCATCACACTTCTAAATTCTCTGACACGAAGGATAGAAAAGAGGAGCCTTAGACTCCGGCTGCATATTATAACTCTTGATCTGTTAATGAACTGCTGCTGTTTACCCTTTGCAAGAGTACGGGATTTGAGGACACAAGTCCATTCACGCAATTACTGTAATCTGCTTATTCATAGCCATTCACTCTTTTCTTACCATTCACGCAATACTGTAATCTGTTTGGCCGACTCATTATTCCAGGAGGGCTCGAGCGTAAGCGAGAGAGACGAGGACAAGAACTATCATAAAGAATAAAGGCCGAGTGGACCAAATGAACGAGCAATGAATCCCCGAAAATGCCTAAAGGTGGGGTTCAAAAGGAAAAGGGGCAGAGCACACAAAAAAGACGATTCACCGAACAACTATATAGTTTTATATAGAAGAGCGGATCCAATACCAAGACGTTAGAGAGAGAAGGCAGGGATCGAAACCAAGAAAGAAAGGTAGTTCAGAAAGCAGAAACAGACGGGCATCCACAACCTACGGAAAAAGGAGAAGGCAAAGGACTAATATATATATATCCCTAGCGGAGACCATATAAAGACCGAAACTCCGGATTCCGATTCAAGGGTCACGGCGACAAAGAGCTCTTTACGGTCTAGAAGCAAGAAGTCTGGGAAGCGCTATTAGAAAAGTGCATCTTCTATCCGCGTAGGTGGATATCTAAAAAATAGTTGACTTCTTAATTCCATAAAGAGTTTCTGGGTGGATTGAGGGATACAAAAAAAACGAAAAGAACATTAATGCTAAGCTTAAAAAAAAAAGGGGAATCGGTTCATTCGATACGTTTCCGCCCGAATTCATCTTCTTTGCGTGGACTTTCTCCATTCACAGCTTGGCTGATACTTTAACTGTAGCTTGATACCCAGGGACAAAGTATCCCAGCTCTATGACTAGACTGAACAATCAATAATTGCCTATATAACACACATACTTTCACTTGAGATATTCTCATATATATTAGGGGAGCGCTCTTACCACCGAACTCTAAGCGCTAGTTTTTCCTAGTGTTTTTTTCGTGGAGCTAGAAAAGAGGACCCTAGCTACTCTCTATTAAGTCATTTTGAGTTATGGTTTTTACTGTAACTCACGCTAAGCCTTGGTAGGGTGCTTAAGAAACCCTCCTATTGCTCGACTTACACCTATCTCCAGTCGAGAAAAGAAAAGAACGGTAAATAAAATCAGCTTTTAATGCAACCTCAGCAGCAAGAATAGCAAAAGCAGGAGCTGGAGGAAAAACACTGATAGATGGACGGGAGAAAGTATGGGGGAATTGTCCCAACCCGCCCTTCGGAACAAGAAAAAGTCGACTCTTTTGGTATCAAGCTAAACCCGCCACAGCTGCAACAACCGATTCTGTTTCTCTACGAAATTCTCGATTTGGTTTGCTTTGGCTAAGCTGAACTGTTTCCTTATCGATTGGCTTGGTGTCAAGTTCAGTCTAGCGACCCTCTTTTCTCAATAGGGAACTCTTGAATGAAAATCCTACTGCCTGTCTTAAGTGAACAGGCCTCTCTCTTCCCTCCCTCCAAGCCTTTGGCTTGCCTTGTCCTCTTCGTCTACTATTGAAAAACCCCTTCTTGAAGGACCTATTCGATGCTCGTGGTTGAACTATTTGCAGTCCAATTGTCCTAAGAACGGCCATTTCCATTCCTAAATCCAATCTCAAGCGTGACATTTTTTTCTTCTTTACTGCTTTCAGGCGGCTGGATTTCGCTTCTTTCTAAGAGCCGGAGACAAAACTCTGGCCGGCTAGTCTCTTTCTGGGCGGACCCTCCTGACTCATGATTGTCAAAGATCATGTCGAGTGCGAGCTGGGGATATGAATGTGCATTTATTTCCATACCTATTATTTGTCATCTATCCTTAGGCAAAAGGCAAGAAAGTCATCTTCCATGCGCACCAACAAAGGATTCTGAAGGACTAGCTATTGAATGCTAGGTGCAAGGTCAGTCTTAGCATAAGGCATTACCGGTTTGAGTCTTAGGAATCCCATCCCTCTAGAGCTATAAGTATAACATGCGCTCTTAGCCTTTGACTTGAGACTAGGACTTCCTCGATGTTGGAGCATCGGAGATCCCCCGCCTCGCCCGGTCAAGCTGCACCTCTCCCTTAAAGCTCGCTCTTCGACCCGTACCGTAGCCTGTACACTCAGCTATTCTCCCGATTCAAGTCTCATTTTGTTCTAACACTTCGTTTAGTTTAGTAGGACTAAGGCCTACTTGACTTTCACCACATCTTCTCAAGCAGAAGCAGGAATGGAATGGTCGACCAATCGGTTAACAGCCGACCGCTCTACCACTGAGCTACTGAGGAACAACGGGAGATTAGATCTCCTAGAGTTCAATTCCCGTTCTCAACCCATGACCAATATGAGCTCGAACCCTCCTTCGTCACTCCCGGAACTTCTTCGTAGTGGCTCCCTTTTATGCCTCATTTCAGAGGGAACCTCAAAGTGGTTCTATTTAATTATATTCCATCCATATCATTCATTTAATACCCGTTTGGTGTTATTGACATAACAGATGTCGTTTCTAGTCTATCTCTTTCTATTTCTTAGAAAAAGTTCAAAAATCATCATATAATAATCCAGAAATTGCAATAGAAAAGAAATAAGGGAGGTTTGTGATGATTTTTCAATCTTTTCTACTAGGTAATCTAGTATCCTTATGCATGAAGATAATCAATTCGGTCGTTGTGGTCGGACTCTATTATGGATTTCTTACCACATTCTCCATAGGGCCCTCTTATATCTTCCTTCTCCGAGCTCAGGTTATGGAAGAAAGTATCAGCAACAACCGGTTTGATTACGGGACAGCTCATGATGTTCATATCGATCTAATAAGTACCTTGTATCAGAATTGATAAATTCTATGGCTCGGATCTTTAGTATTCTCTTATTTATTACCTGTGTCTACTATTTAGGCAGAATACCGTCACCCATTCTTACTAAGAAACTGAAAGAAACCTCAGAAACGGAGCAAAGGGGGGAAAGCGAGAAAGAAACAGATGTAGAAATAGAAACCACTTCCGAAACGAAGGGGACTAAACAGGAACAGGAGGGATCCACCGAAGAAGATACTTCTCCTTCCCTTTTTTCGGAAGAAAAGGAGGATCCGGACAAAATCGATGAAACGGAAGAGATCCGAGTGAATGGAAAGGAAAAAACAAAGGATGAATTCCACTTTAAAAGGACACGCTATCAAAATAGAAAAAGACCAGTTTATGAAACTTCTTACCCTCCGGATGGAAATAAAGAAAATTCGAAGTTAGAAATAGATAAAAAAGAAAAATATCTCTTCTGGTTTGAAAAACCTCTTGTGACTATTCTTTTCGACTATAAACGATGGAATCGTCCATTTCGATATATAAAAAATGATAAATTTGAAAATGCGATTAGAA
>JBAMIE010188798.1:0-12261 GCA_037177295.1 Kaempferia parviflora | reverse complement strand
TGAATATAATCAGGAGAATTAGGTAAACAGATATGACCTAATTTTATGTCATTATGAGCTTTCTAGATTCATTAGATGATTTTAATTAAAACGGTTAATGGACCTAAAAAAATTTAGAATAACATGAATTTAGATTTTATATGTTTATGTAATTCTCTTAATTATATTAATGCTCACAAATGTCAATTTAAAAGCAATGATTTTTTAAATGCAAATTATATATTTTAATTATTGTTATAGTTTAACTATCTATTTAGGACCTTACTTATGAATATGAAATATGTACTCAATGTGATAATTTTAAAATTTAAGTACGTAAATATTCCATAACTTTATCAACTGTAATTTGCTGAAATAATAAAAAACAACGATAATAAAGGAAACCAAAAAAACATATGCACGAAAAGGCCGGCGTGGCGGCGTATGCCGGTGTAAACCCTCCGGCGACAAATATATCTATCGTCCGGATTTGGTAAATCTTTCCAGTAACGTAATCAGTGAGGCGCCCTCGATTACGTCTACAAACAAGCAAGCGGCTACTGGCATCCGAGGAAGTCTTCGAGTAATGGCGACGGCGAGCGTGGCCATGGCCTCCTTTTCGTTGGGCAGCTAGAACCCTTAATTTTCGATTTTTTTGAAGATTTAAATTTTATGTTGTATATATCACAATATCACACGAGGCTTAATGATCACAATTTATTTGTCATGTGTTCCTCAGTTTATTGAAATTGCTGTCTATGGGTGAATTTAAGTATGTCGACGAGCTTATATATTGTGCAATGCGGCAGAGATTTATCTATTTGGAGCCTGCGTCGATCACTTCTTTGAAGGTTCTGAGTGGTAAGGACTTGCTCTTTGTTCAATCTGATGCTGTGTTTAATGGACATAAACCGATCAGGTTCTGAGAGCTCTTGTTCTTTGTTATCTCTTCGCATCTCTTATACTTTCTCTCTGATGTAGCTCAAAATCTAAATTTCAGAGATTCGCCTCGCTATTAGTTATGGTACTTTCCCTTTAATAAATTCCTTATTGAGCAAAAGCTTGGTCGATAGAATGGATTTTGCATTTGAAATGGACACTGTTTCTGTCAATTAGGACCTGGCCCTATATATACAAAAGGTATAAATTCCCTCTTTCTGATCACATTTTCCTTTATATGTATTCCTTCTTGTCATTTGCCACTGAATTGCACTGAATCTTTGTGTACTCTTTTTCTTTATGATATCATAGTCTTTATCTTTCATTCAGGATAGAATGAGAACTCTGCATCAAAGATCATTATAATTTGCAATGATGAAATAAGATGCTTTACCCATTTGCTTGCGATTTATTCATTTCCATCACACGAGAAAGCAAAGATGTTAATGAAGTAGGTTAGATATCTTTGACGATGACAAAGTTCTTACATATGTAGTTCTGCTGCAGATTCAATTGATTCCAACAAAACATTTTTTTATGGATTTTCCCTTTATTGTTGGATGCTACGTACACTCCTTGAATTAGATATAACATCAAATCTTAACAAAATCTAGATTGAACACGTAGAAGAAACCATCTATATTAGATGTCATACATCTTGTTACTCAAACTAATAGCTAAACCTAACAGGCATATTACAGATGAATGAATTGGTCCAAATCAATGCACTAGTATCACTCGTAGTTTAACAAAAATATGCAATTTAAGAGAAACGTTTTGTAAATTAAATTATGATACTAGCAATTTCTCAACGTAGAAAATGCCAATTATTCACGCATTGGTGTTATGATTAGTCAAATTAGATCGAGCTTATGTTTACAAATATTATCTTCTTGTTCAACAGCATGGTTTTGCAAGAAACATGACTTGGTCGATCATTGACTCTGATAACATCGAAGGAACCTGTTTTAACATAGAGCAATCGCATAAGGTGGATTATAGTATTCTCTTTAATTTCTTTTTCTATATGCTTGAATTACTAACTTCTCAGCTGTTAGATTGGGATGCTATTGTTGACTTTCTGATTGATGCAACGAGGATCAGGTTAACTGCAATACTTTATCTAGAGTGAAATAATTAGTACTGATCCTGTCTGAAACTGGATGGATGGTATTGGGTGACACGGTGATGATGTGGATGGAAGACCGAGCGTGGACTGACTGCTCGGACGGCGTCCTGTCCGTCCTGCTATAAGCAATCGCACAAACTCAAACTGAACGTTAGCGACCAAACTAGGGAATAGGTTCCTTGGTTTGGTACTTCGACGACGCTCAAGTCAGCAAAGCTCTCCGAAAGTAGAATGCATAGTGGAGGAACAGTAAAAGTACTGTGACTTACATAATAAAGCGTCCCTGCATCAGGAACCGGGACCTCTATTTATAACAGAGTGTCGGGCGTTATCCTCGAGGCACATGATGATGCGCTGTCATGCCGAGGCTAACGACACCTGACATTCTCTGACGTCCGAATGTTGTGCGATTGTCAGAGAATATTTACGGGTTCCAGCCACGTGTCTGACAACTGGCTCGCCACAATCCGCGTGTGAACAGAATGTCACCCCTGGATGGTGATGCCGACCGTACGAGTCTGGTTACTGACCGCCAGAGCGAGCGCGTCCGGCTGAACAGGTGAAGGCTTGGCGCTCGATCGGGCGGGTGTCGAGCGCATCAATATGCGAGAGTCATTGCTGACCGGCCGGACAGGCAGTCGGCCTGCTCAAAATATCAAGTACGATCTGATCTGCCGCGGAGGATACAACTCTTTACTCTTGACCGACCGGACAAGCGCTTGACCTGGTCGATCGGTGAGAAACCTCCTTATCCTTTGCTGCACCACCTTCTCTTGCTGACATAGACTGGGCCCTCGGGGACCCACCTAACCATCCCGGATCAAGTACCATACAAATTAAAGAATGACGGCATTAGTTGAATTGGAAAGCATGCATTTACCATGAGATTGGTTTTGCATACCCATGTTGTTTCATAGTGTTTTTTTTTATAGATCCAAGCTGTTAGCTCTATATATCAACTGTAAACTATATATGGTGTTGCTAGTGCCTTACAGAACAAAATTTGAGTCTATTTTGCAAACTTGTTTGTATGCTTTGAATTTGAAGCTAACGCATTCGGCCAGTGGCGAGACCTGGACGATAGAGAATATTACAAGACTATCATCAACACGTCGACTAGTATCAGAATAGACAAGTGACAACGCACGGCACTTGGTTTCATGTTGGGCTGAGCATGACCCTGCACTCCTTGTCAAGCTAAGCAAGACAAAGCCTATCCTGTCTTAATTGCGCGCCGATTCAACTTAATTAATTAACACCTCTAAATAAGATGAAACAGAAGTTTTAAAATCCCATAGCTAGATAGACGTTTTAAAACTATGATATGTGCATGATTTAGTTGTGCAATCTACACATATAAACTTACAAGCAAAAGTCATCATCAACTCTAGCCATTGCCAAGGCATATATAGTTAGTATAAGACACATGTGCATTTTCCTAAGAAAATTTCCAGTTGGATTAGGAAATACATAAACTACTAATAGTATAGATTCAAACACTGTATTTCTATTTTTTTTTTTTTTAAAAAATTATCAACAAGGATATATTTAATCGAATAAATTTGGATGTCCATTCTCAAAAATTAAATTTACAGAAATGCCACGCAAATCGGTGATTATTGAATTTCATGAATTGTCTCAATTAAGTGATCGATCGCGGCTTGTTAGATGGGGATAGCAATATAGCATTGCTTCTTCAGCATGTTCTTGCACATGCTCCCATGCAAATGCATACAAAATCCAATAATAATAATTAGCGGCATTGATTGAGGCAGTTGTGTCATTTGCTAATTTGTGGCCCCCGTAGAAAGCAGGACGCGTTGCGCCACAAGAGAGGCGTCGGCGTTGGGAGGAATTCTAACTGACAAATATTTTATTTTATTTAGATAATATCATTTTAAATATTACTCTCCCTATTGTCATGTTTGAGGTCCTATTAATTAATTATAATTATAAAGATTAGTAACCTAATAAAAGAGTATCATGATGAGCCTTGGTCTTTACTCCTACTTTTTTGTGTCATGGAGAAAGTGGCGAGCCATTCACGCTGTCAGCAGGCAAGGTACTTTTTTCAGTTTTTAAGTACTAATTACTCATTTTTGAGACAATATTATGGTGAAGAAGATGATAAGGAAAAAGAGGGTACTGAATGATCAGAGATTGGTAAATAATTTTTATTTTGATAATTGCATTACCAATTCATGATTAAGCATCGAATGCTCACTTGAGAGAGAAGAAAACAAAGCAGCGAATCAATCAATCAGGTTTTTTTTCCTTTGAAGCAAAGAAATGGAAAAGAGAAAGAAATTTGGAGCTAAAATAAAATAATATAAAATATTATAACGGGTTCAGATAGAATCAAAGAAAAAGAAAAATAATAATATTAGATCATTCTGCTAACAGTGGGACTCGTCGGTGATGTGTTAACAAATCAAACAAGAAGTCGGTGAGGGACACGATTAATGACGCCCACGACTTCAGAGGGACCACGTGATGGTACAGTACGTTGAAGAATGATGCTCGACTCGTTATTTCTGCTCGTTTATTTATTTATCCATTTTTTTTTCTCCCCTTGATTTAGGGCTTTGATTTTGGTAATCGGTAGCTTTACTAAACCTTACTTTAATCTTTTTTTAATGGCCTAATTGGGCTACTCGAGCCTACTATTTTAAATTTAATTCTTTATATTTAAATTTACATAATTATAAATGATAAAAATAATAAATTTTATAACTGAATCTCAAAACTCAGGAAATTTAGTAACGACTTCATGATCTTCACTGATTTTTAAATACTGCGCCATCAATATGTTTAATTGGGACTTTGAATAAATCACATCAAGCCAACGAAATGCAATGGCTTTTCTAAGAACAATTTGACCTATGTTAAAAAAAAAAATACTGAAGAAAAAAAAAATCAAGTTATAAATAACAGAAAAAGAAAGAGGTTACATTTCCAAATAGCTCATCTGCGACAAAAAGTGTGTTGTTCCATTACCGCTGGTGTTCTTCCTTTGTTCAAGGCATGTTCAGTGGCCAAAAGAGTTCACTGGCATTGGTAGGCATGGCCCATGCACATGATCCTTCTCGAGCATTTATAGCAGAGGAATCTGACTCTCCTTCCACCTCAAGCATCCAAATTCCATAAACAAGCATAAGAGGAGAAGCGCTAGCTCCAATCCTTCCTTCGAAGAAGAAGAAGAAAGGTTAGTACTCATGAGGGCACTGAGCCTTTTGCCTTTCCTTCCTGTGCTGCTGCTGCTGTTGCTGAGTCCTCCACATAGCCACCGTGTTGAGGCCTCTGATGGATTTGTCAGGGCCAAGGGCCTGCACTTTGAGCTCAATGGCAACCCCTTCTATGCCAACGGCTTCAATGCCTACTGGCTCATGACGCTGGCTGCAAACCCCTCTCTCAAGGACAAGGTTTCCTCTGCCTTCAGCGAGGCCTCCAGCCATGGCCTCTTGGTGGCAAGAACTTGGGCTTTCAGTGACGGCGGCAGCAATGCCTTGCAGTACTCCCCTGGCTCCTACAATGAGCAAACTTTCAAGGTCTCACTCACAAAATCCCATTTTTTATAAACAATTTTTTTTTAAAAAAAAGAAAAATTATACACAGACCAATTTCTTATTTTCTTTTGTGATTTAGGCGCTGGATTTTGTGGTGTCCGAGGCCAAAAGATACGGGATTAAGCTCATCTTGAGCTTCGTCGATAACTACGACAGTTTTGGAGGAAAGAAGCAGTATGTCCAATGGGGAAGAGAACAGGGACAATACATTGCATCAGATGATGAGTTCTTCACAAACCCAGTCGTCAGAGGGTTTTACAAGAACCACATCAGGGTAAAATATTTTTCTGTTCGATCATCAATTAGTGACGAATCTGAACATATATTGATCTGATCAAATAAATCTCCATGGTTTTTAACTTTTGATCAGACCGTGCTCACGAGAGTTAACACCATCACTGGAGTAGCTTACAAGGATGAGCCGACCATTTTTTCCTGGGAGCTCATGAACGAACCCAGATGCCAATCAGATCTCTCGGGAAGAACTATTCAGGTTAATTAATTAATTCTTTATTTTTGGCATTTTCCATACTTGGTTTTCTTTTCCTTTGAAGAAACGTAACACAAAATTAACTGAAATAATGTTGTTTCTTTTAATTAGGCATGGATTACGGAGATGGCTGCTCATGTGAAATCCATAGACAGCAACCACTTGCTCGAAGCTGGTTTGGAGGGATTCTACAGCACATCCTCGTCTGAAAAACAATTCAATCCCGGCGTAGTCGACATTGGAACCGATTTCATCCAGAATAATCAAATTCCCAACATCGATTTCGCCACCATCCACTCGTATCCCGACCAATGGTAATCTCTCCGGCGAATTTAAATTTCATAATATTATCTCGATCGATCGAGCAATAAAGCACGCATCCGAAATCCGAATGTAATCTCGCAGGTTGACGTCCTCCGACGACCGATCTCAGCTGGCGTTCCTGAACAGGTGGCTCGACGTGCACATCCGCGACGCCAGCTCCGTGCTCCGGAAGCCGCTGCTGATCACGGAGTTCGGTAAGTCGCAGAAGGACCCCGGGTTCAGCGTCGACCAGAAGGACACTCTGTTCAGGACCGTGTACTCCAAGGTGTACTGGTCGGCTAGGACCGGCGGCGCCGCCGCCGTAGGGCTGTTCTGGCAGCTGCTCACCGAGGGGATCGAATCGTACGGCGATGGGTACCAGGTGATCATGGGGGAGGCGAGCTCGACGGCAATGCTCATCACCGCGCAGTCGAGGCAGCTGCGTAACCTCGGGAAGGTGTACGCACGGCAGCGGAACATCGCAAGGTTGAAGAGGGCGAAGGCGGTAAGGGAGAAGCAGAGGAGGACCGGCAACAACGTTGGCAACTAATTTATCACTGAAGGCGGAGAAGAAGCAGCAGCAGCAGCAGCAGCAGAAGCTTCAAAGTCTCTTCGAGATGAAGCAGTTTCATCCGGGAGAAAACTAAATAAATTTTGAATATATTTAGGTAAATTGTGCGAATATATATATCAAAATGTTTGCTATGATCTCTCTAAGAGAGCACTGATAAGTGATGGTGACATCTTTGTTTTATCATTCCATAGATTATTGAGGTTATAGTATAAAAAAATGTTTGCTAAGATCTCTCCATAGATTATTTTTATTTAACGGCGTTTAATAAAAAAAAAAAAACATCTATAACTATGCAAATTAATACAAATTTCTTTTATATTCTCTCTCAGACTCTCACTTTTATTCCTAGGAATCATTGCACTTGAAGCTTTGTCATAGTAGAACAAAAATCGTACACAAATAAAATGGTCCAACAAAAATTCCAATCAACAACAGAGATCCGTACAAGCAGTCGAATGTAGTTGGCTGTGCCTGTACTTCCAAAACGAAGAGCTTCCTTCTCTACAATCATTGCTCTGAAGCAAAGAGGAAATGCTGACTCCTTACACTTCCACATCGCTAGAACTTCCCTTCTTCATTGCTTCCATCTCCAGACTTGCTGCCCTTCGGCTTCTACGATCCTTTTACAAAGAACAAGAGTATGGCATTATTCTTAATGCATTGAAGCGGAATTAGAGAAGATTGTGTGAAAACAGTGGAAGTGCAGAAGACAATTAACCTCACGTTGAGCGAGTTCATCCGCTTCGAGCATTCGAACCACTTGCCCCATCTTGGGCCTTTTGCCGGAGTCAGGATCGACACATTTCAGTGCGACCAAGAGCGTGCGTCTAAGAGCTCGAATGGATGGTTTAACCTCAAGAATTTGATCCACTACTTCCTCCGTCCTTCGGCTTACAACCATCATTTTAAGCCACTCCACCAAATTCACCTGGCAATCGACATTTGTACTTCAAGCATTCCTGATTAATTACAGATGAAAAAGGTTCAGGGTAGTCATGCTTTTTGTTGGACATCATACCTCATTAGGTGGCCTTCCATAATCTACAGGATCCCTGCCAGTGACAGTCTCTAGCAGTAAAACTCCAAAGCTATACACATCACTCCTCTCGTTCAGAAGACCAGAATTGGCATATTCAGGAGCTACATATCTGAAATTCTCATTTGAACATGTTCAATCTTTCAGCAATGATACTAATAGATGGAAGGAAGCATTGAGTAGTGAGTACATACCCAAATGTGCCCATTACTCTAGTGGCGACGAAGCTTTTGTCGGAGCCCAGCAGCTTAGCCAATCCAAAGTCAGATATCTTTCCATTATAATCTTCATCAATCAAGATGTTACTCGATTTGATATCTCGGTGCACCACTTTTGGTTCGATTGCTTCATGCAGATAAGCAAGCCTGAAAGCCATTCACTTCAGCTAGCAGTCAGATCAACTAAAAAGAAGAAATGTTTAGAGCATTAGTTTAGAGAAAATGGTCACTACTCACGCCTTTGCAGTGCAGAGGATGACCTTCATGCGCTTCTCCCAACTGAGGACGCCTCTTTGATCCGCAGCTCCATGCAGCCACTGCTCCAAATTTCCATTGTTGACGTACTCATACACAAGCATCCTGTTACGTTGAACCAGGTAATCAACCATAACTGAAAATCAAATTTTGATTACATCTATCAACGAACAGCTCAAACTTTTCACCTGTGAATTCCTTCTATGCAATATCCCAAAAGCCTCACTAGATTCTTATGCAGAACATGACCAATGGCTTCCACCTCTACTCTAAATTCCTTCTCTGCCTGTCCTCTGCATGATTCAATGGCTGATTAAGAAAAGATACTCGAGTAACTGATGCCTGAAAGCAATGAACTTACAGGTTGTTCAGAAGCTTCTTCACTGCGACTTCAGTACCATTTATCAAACGCCCTCGGTATACAACTCCATATCCACCCTCCCCCAGGACATTGTCGTTGGAGAAACGATTTGTTGCAAGCTCAAGATCCCTTAAAGTAAACCAATAACCCCAACCGAGATGCGAGGACTCTGGCAGTCCAACTAAAGAAGACACAGATGCAAGTGGAAATTCAGAATATGCTTTCCAAGTAGATCCGGAGCTACCTTCATCCCCAGAATACGAACTCCCAGCTCTATCGATGTGGTAAGCTGAGCTGCACTGGCTAATGTTTTCAGCATCACTCGACTTGCTAATTGTCAGTTGTGCTGCTGCAACTGTCTTCACTGAATCTCCGTCGCTAAATTTGTCATGACTGGGGATGAAAGGACCTTCATTCTCCGGGAGAGTTTTAGGCGAGCATTGACAACCAACTATGTCCACGGGGATCTCCTTCGAGACGGTTGGGATTTGTGATACAGGAATGCTGTCAAAAGTCTTCCTCGTCTTCCTCTTGGATGTGATCCATATGGATAAAACGGCGAGAATAAACACAATTAGAACACCCACGCAGATGCCAATCACAACCCAAAGTCTCAGACCAAGAACGGGTGTCCTCTCTGATAATTCAGCATTTAATGAACTGTCAGAAGACATCTTTCTGCAATTCAATTCGTGAAGAATTAGTGAAACTAAGTCCACCAGTTCGCAGCAGATTATCTGAAACTCTACGATTTAGGCACAACCTTATATATATATAACAGTGGCTAGGTAATATACTTTGTGATCAGACAGATTAAAATAACATGACTTTTGCATATACAAAGGACCACTTCACTCTTTGAACTCAAAGAGGAGCATTAACTAACGTTAATTCAATGAACATTCAAGCATATCATCAGTTATTAAGAGTGTTAAAGCCATTCGATACCCAAAGTCTTACCATAAACAAGAACAAATGAAACAATTTAAGCAATCATGCAGAGAAGACAATCCAACATAAAGAACAAAAATTACCACTTTTGAAGGCTTGATCTTTCGGTCATCTAACCAACAGGCAAGGGGCTTCTTCAACTCACAGAGAATTGATACATTCGGTTTCAAACCCAAAATTGAATACGTCCCAAAACAAGCTAACGACGTTAAAGAAGCAGAAGAAAAGTAGCTCCTTTTACTGTGTGATAGATTGGAAAGAGAGGTAAGGACATTTTTATGATAAAACACTGGAACTGCTACTTTGTGAAGGAGAAGGCAGAGAATACCATAAGCTTTGTTGTCATGAGCCAAGTGAAGCCTGGAATTATGAAAACCAAAGTCGGTGAGGCCGGAGAGGAGGGGGAGAGGTAGAGATCAGGAGAAAGATAAAGCACGAAAGAGATTTACATAGCTTAGCATTTAAAGTAGGACGAATAAACAGAAGCATCAAAAATGGTTTACATGTGAGGAGAAAAACAATAAATTAAGAGATATAGATAGGTAGATAAATTGAATGATGAGTTAGATAAACTGAGAGTGAGAGAGAGAGGGAGAGAGACAAGAGCGAGGAAGGACGGATGAAGTCAACTTCAATGTTTGCAGGCAAAATTCCAAATTCACTTTGCTGGCTCGACAATCTTATTGCCAACTTAACATTTTGTCCTTCTCTCTTGCTTGTGGTATCAACCTGACTACCAAATTTAATACTTTTCGAGCTCAGCTACAACCTACTCTTTAATTTTTCGTTTTATAGGTTTAAGTATTAAGCAGTGACTAACCATAATTGTCTTTCAGAATGGAAGACGAATACAATTTTCTAAAATTGTTTTTTTAACAAAGTGGTAAAGAATCGGATTTCGATCAGTATCTGAAAATTAGAAAGAACATTACATGTATGTCGACAAAGACTTTCTATTTTATCAAAACATTAACAAATTATCTGGGCATATTATCTGGATGCTAATTTGGAGCATATGGGAAACAAATTCTGAGCTGTTTATTCACGGAGATTGCAGGCACTCAGACAAAAGAGTCGTGATCTCTGTAATCCTCTGCTGTACTCTATCAATTGTATGAATTTACTGGAGTCCTTGTTCTTTGAGCAGATTATTGAGCTAAACTATGCAACTCCGTCCTTTAAACGATATTAGAAAAATAAAAATTGTGTTTAGATACTCTCCCTATTAGCCTATTCAAATTCACAAAGTGTTGGATTGATGCTTTACAGAAGATCTGAGCAAAATGGCAACCATCTGTTCTCAGCTTTTCTTTATTGTTTAGTGATAAAACCATCTGCTTTATGAAATCTGTGTGTGTGGAGTTACTTTGGTGAGGAGGAAAGCTCATGAGAGCACATTACCTGCAGTTGTACAAAACAGAAAACAGAGATAGGATTCTCGTGACAGCTAATGAGACGAGGTATATAGGCTATGGACCTGAAGGACCATTGACGGAGAAGAACGTTGTCTTCAAGAATAATTGATTTGCTCAATCATTACGTAGACAAATCGTAGGCCAGTTTTATGGTATTTTGTAATTATTTATTAATAACCGTGAGTTAGAGTTTTATTATCCTAATGATCTTATACCGCATACTCCGTGCAAATCTAAAAAAATTGATTTAAAAATTTATTTGTGTTTAAAACTATAACTCAACCTCTAAACGCAAAATCTATTTGGGAGAAGTGCCCAACCGCTTGCCATCACGCCATGCCCTTGAAGGCGAAAAACAATTTGCAAAAGTTGAAGCTGTCACCTTAGCAACTCCTCTGAGGTGATTCCACATTCTCTTGAAGGGCATATACATCACGGGGAGTATTTGTCCTAGCACAGCGATCCTTTGCATCGGGAGGGTCAGGCACCAAGATATTTTGTACCCATTGAAAATTGATCCTAAGACCGATTCCGATTGGAGCAACCACTCATGTAGGCACTAACTACGCCAACCCGTGAGGATTGGCGAAAAATAATCTGTTAGAGCAAAGGCGAAGTTGTCACCTTAGTAGCCCTTTCAGAGCGGCCCCACACTCTTTGGAAGAGGATAAATTACGGGGACATTTGTCCTAGTGTAGCAGCTCTTTGCATAGAGAAGGGCAAACACCCTGATCATGTCTGAAACTGGGTGGCTAGCACTGAGTCACACGACACTGGGTCCGTGCTCCTGGTCTCTACAAGTACTCACACAAACTCCAAAGGACGTTAGATACCGAGCCAAGGAAGGGGTCTCGGTTTTGGTACTCCGACGCTCAAGTCAGTGAGGGGCTCTCGAGAAAGAATGTTAACTGTTGATGAACAGTGTAAAGTGCGCGTACCTTCGTCGAAGACCAAGGACCCCTATTTATAATAGGAGTTTTATCCCTCGGCACGTATATCAATGCATTACCTACCAAGGGTAAGCCGCTGCTGATATTATAACATC